>PVKM010000710.1:0-96510 GCA_004027735.1 Carollia perspicillata
AGTAGCATAGACGGTGGGGAGAAAATAGACAGGGAGAGGGCAAGAGTAGTGTGGGAAATGTAGAAGCTAAAGAACTTATGATACATGGACATGAACTAAAGAGGGGGAGTGTGGGTGGGAGGGGGTTGGCAGGGTGGAGGGGAATGAAGGGGGAAATGGGAGAACTGTAATGGCATAATCAATTAAAAAGTTAAAAAAATACATGTTTATTATAAAAGATTCAAATAATACAATAAAATGATATTAAAAAGAAATGGAAAATTCTGAGTAACTTAGCCATCTAAAGTTAATCACAGTTGCATCTGGGTACAACTAGGGGTGTAGATTTTCCTACCTTCTTAAAAAATACTGTCTAGCTAAAACTTACAATATTTACGATATTGTGGACTTTTCCTTTATAAACCAATTTGAAATCTCTGCAAGATATTTTTGTTTCTCTAAATATGAACATAAAGTACTGAGGAATCATATTAGTTTATCTTGTGGATAGTCTTGAAGTAGGTAGGATCTTATAAGTCATATATTTCTGATTAAGTACAGAGTTTTACTTTCTTGGCATGGGAACAGCTCATAATCAATATGGGTGCAAAGACCTGGGATGACATCTGATAGCTTCCTGCCCAGGCCTGGCTGATAGTCAGGAACCCAAATCAAAAAGGGAAATGGGATCAGTGCACGTCAGGGTGTCATGGAGTGGGAAGCCCATGACATAAGTCACTGATAGAAACTTCAGCATGTTGTGTTTAATTACTTTTACCTCCTTAGGCATTTTAGGTCCAATTCACTCTCTTCTTTCATAAGACTTGTCTTTTGGTAAGAGTGAACATTCACAGGAAAGAAGACAGAGTGGTTCCATGTGTAAATTTCCCCAACTTACAACTGTACCTTTGTAGTGAGATTTAAAATGCCCCTCCTTAGTCCACATTAGGAGTGTAACTTCTAGTAGGCTTTAAAACTTTTCTCTTCTCAAAGAATTCTCTTTTAAACTTTATTGTTGTTCAGTTCCAGTTGTCCTGACTTTTTTTTTCCCATACTCTCCCCTGACACTTCTCCCCACTACTCCCAAAGTCAATCTCCCCCTATTGTCCATGTCCATGAGTCCTCTATTCATGTTTCTTGGCTTACCCCTTCCTCTTCTTTCCTCTTTTATCCCCCTTCCCCTCCCCCTGGTTAGTATCAGATTGTTCTTTATTTCCAAGTCTCTGGTTCTATTTTTCATATTAGTTTGTTTTGTTGATTAGGCTCCACATATAGGTGAGATCATATGGTATTTGTCTTTCACTGACTGGCTTACTTCACTTTGCATAATGTTCTCCAGTTCCATCCATGCAATTGCAAAGGGTAGGAGTTCCTTCTTTCTTTCTGTTCCATAGTATTCCATTGTGTAAATGTATCACATTTTTTGATCCACTCATTTAGTGATGGTCACTTAGGCTGTTTCCAACACTTGGCTATTGTAAATAATGCTGCTATGAACTTTGGGATGCATAGGCACTTTTGAATTGCTGATTCAGGATTCTTAGGATATAATCCCAGCAGTGGAATTGCTGGATTAAAAGAAAGTTTCATCTTTAGTTTTTTTAGGGAATCTTATACTGTTTTCCACAGTGGCTGCACCAGCCTATATTCCCACCAATGGTGTGTTAGGGTTTCCTTTTCTCCACAATGTGGCCAGCATTTGTTGTTTGTTGATTTATTAATGATGGCCATTCTGACCTGTGTGAAGTGGTATCTCATTGTGGTTTTTATTTGCATCTCTCTAATGGCTAATGATGTTCAGCCTCTTTTCATATTTTGATGGGCCCTCTGTACGTCCTCCTTGGAGAAGTGTCTGTTCAGGTCCTTTGCCCATTTTTTAATTGGATTGTTAGTCTTCCTGGAAGGAATCATGCTTTAGCTCTAAATATATTTGAAAAACTCAAAAAGAAAAGTCCATCATTTTTACCCTTTTAAAAAAATGTTCTGTTGGTCTTTCCTCCTTCCTGATATTCCCCAATTTCCTCTGATAATTTATTTTGTGTTAAAAAAATTCCTTTGGCCATTCTTTTAGGGTTGGTCTGCTCTCAACAAATGATTTCAACAAAACGTTGATCTGAGAAGGTTTTATATATCATTCATTCCTGGAAAAAATTTCCCTTGATATGAAATTTGCATTGACATATTTTTGTAGGATTTAAATATTTAAATAAAGTATAAATTGAAAAAAGTTTGGTGAAGAGGAAAAGGAAAATATCAAGAGACAAAGGAGGTAGGCAAAAATGGTAATTTAGATATCAGGCCATTCCTTAGGTAAATTGAAAATATTAATTTAGGTCTCTGGGTGTTTTTCAGTTGTAAATTTGTCAGAAATAGAAGATAATGGTGATGGTGAGTTTTTTGAAAATAAAAAATTATAAATGATGCTTCTCCCAAAGGGGTTCTTTACATTATGGAAAGCCTACAAATACTTATGAAAATAAATTTTAACCATATATATACCAAAGTATGTCCATCTCTCCCTATAGAAAGCCTAGGGATCCAAAACACAAGGAATGACCTATTCTATACATTACTCCAATTCATTATTACCAGTGGTAATAACATCACAAGGTTTATAATTTTCTACCAAAGCAAGGTGCAATTTGAAATTGGACTACCTCATTAGCAATTTAGCTTCTATAATCTATCTGGACAGACATTTCAAACTATGGATGATGCCAAAAATCTTAATTTCAAATTGTATGCTATTACTCCTGGGTAGCTAGTTATGTGATTTTTCCCTTTCATTGACTGTAAATTAGCAGCTAACACAAAATAGAAGAATTTTAAAAAGTGTTTTCTATCATAAAGATAAACACTTATGAAAGTATAGTGACTTAGAAAAGTCAAGTTGTAACAGTAGCATAGAAAGCACATTCAACTCACTAGACTGAAAGTCTTGTGTCTATTACTTTCTCCTATTGTAAAATCATGCAACCTTAAGGAAAACACTAGATGTGTGTGTGCCTTTCTTTTCCCTTCAAATAATACAAAGAGTATTAGCTTCTCCCTTGCTTCGCAGGAGTAGTTCAAAGGCATGAGTAGGTCAGGTACTATATTTTGGCATTATGATACTAGAAAGATGAGAGTATTTAATAGAATTATTTAAAATATTGATATTTATAGTATCTATAAACTATTTTTTAATATTAGAAGAATATAAAATTTTCCATGTTTAAAACCATCATTTAAAAATGTGGTGCCAGTTTTTGGTGGCCTCTATGATTTCTGATAAGAAATATGTAATTTGGATTACTTTTTCTTGATAGAGAAGATACTGTGTGCTCACTGGATGGTTTCAAGATTTTTCTTTGTTTTTAGTTTTCAGAACTTTAATTATGATAAATCTTGACATGTATTTCTTTATATTTGTTCTGTGTTTGCTCAGCTTTCACATCTGTAAGTTTGTATCTTATGCCAGATCAGTGAAATTTCAGCTATTATTTCTCTGAATACCTTTAAGCCTTACCCTTTTTGTTCTCTTCTCCTGGGACTCCAGTGATATGAATGCTAGATGTTTTGCTATAGTCCCATAGATTCCTGAGGCTCTGTTTATTTTTATCTTTGTTCAGATTGGGTAATTTTTATTGTTCTATTTTCTAGCTTACCAATTCTTTTCTTTGTTTTATTAATTTTGTTATCAAGTCCATTCATTGATTTTAAAATTTCTTTTAAAGTAGACTATTTTTAGTGGGTGGAAGGATCAAGCTAACAGTAAAAGGACTCATGGATATGGACAACAGTGAGGTGATTGCAGGAGTGGATGGAATGGGTGGAGGTAGAAGAGGGTATAAGGGGAATAAATGGTAATGGAAAACATACAATAAAATTAATTTAAAAAATAAAATATATTTTGAATGGATCTAGACTTACAAAAAAGTCATGAGAGTTCTCATATACTATTATTAACCTTTTATATCAGTATGATCCATTTGTCACTGTTAATGAACCAATATTAATACATTATCATTATCTAAAGCCCATACTTTATGCATTTTCTTAATTTTTACATAATTCCCTTTTTTTTTAAATTCCAGAATCCCATCCATGATAGCACATCACTTTTAGTCATGTTGTGTTCTCAGTCTCCTTTGGTTGTAACATTAGTTTTGCTTTCCCTTTTCATTGACCTTGACAGTTTTGAAAATACTCATCAGATATTGTGTATGAAGTCCCTGAACTGGGATTTGTCTAATGTTTTTCTTATGATTAGACTGAAGTTATAAGGTTTTTTTTTTTGCAAGATCACAGAGGTAAAATACCACTCTTACTCCATCATATTGAAGGGCATCCTATCAGTATACTATTAACATGACTATTGATGTTAGTTTTGATCAATTGGTTGAGTAGTGTTTGTCACATATCTCTACTATAGAGTTACTCTTTCTTTCCTATTTTTATACAGTACTATTTTGTAGAAAGTCACTATATGCAGCCACACTTAATGAGCAGAGACTTATGCTACATTTTCTTGAACACAGAGTATTTATTTAAATTGTTGGAAATTCTCCATAAGAGATTGGTCTATTCTTATCCATTTATTTACTTACATTAGTATGGGCTAATGGATATTTATTTTATATATTGGATTATAATCCAATATTATGTTATTTTTTGCATAAATTAAAAGAGCTTAGGAGCTCTTTTAATTGACTCATGTCTCTTTGACACACCCCAATAATTGTGTGCATTCTTTATACTTACTTCTACATCTACTATGAGAAGCCCCTGGCTTGTCCTATATGTTTTCTGTTCCTGTCCTAGAACCAGCCATGTAACTGTGTTGTCCTGGTTCCTTTCACTGGAGAAGAGTATTAGAAACCAAGATCTGGGGTTAGCTATGCTTAATGCCACTATGGTTTCATTGCTTGTAGTCCTTCTAAGCTGACAGAACAAGGAAATATATGTGTGCTTATTAAGCTATATGCATATATCTATATAAATTTCTCTACATATCCATATGTATCTATATTATGCTATTTTATACTGAAGTTTCAAACTCTAATCCATTACCACATGGGCCACTCTAGCCTCCTCCTTTTGCTTCTCTGTAAACTTCCACTCCAATAGTAAGAAACCCACCTTCCTCCATCTGTAATCCATTAACCTAACTGTTTAATTATTTTATACACATGACATGGTGAGGCTTCTGAATTCTTAACCTGTACTTCCATGGGAAACAACTTTATCAATTAGAGTTCAGTGCTTATTTGTAGTTCCTTTTGCCTTTAGTTTTACAGACTCTGCTCATATATACTCCCCACTCCTACAGGCACTCAGTTCAGTGAGGTTATTTCAATTGTATTTGTAATACATTTGAATTCTTTTTTCACAGTCTGCTTTCCATTCCAGAATTCCTCTCATATGCTAAATAATTTTTAAAAATTGTACATACATTAAGGTTAACTTTCTGCTATAAAGTTTTATAAATTCACTATTGCAGTATCATATGGAATAATTTCATTGAGTTAAATCATCTCCTGCACTTCTCCAATACAACACCTCTACCCCTGAAACTTTGGCAACTGCTATGTTTAAAATCTCCATAGACTTACTTTTTCCAGAATGTCATATAGATGGAGTCACAGAGTATGTGGTCTATTTAGACTAGCTTTTTTTCTCATTTAGTAATATGCATTTAAGATTCACCCATGTCTTTGTATAGCTTCATAATTCATTCCTGTTTATTGAAAATAATAGTATTAGACTGTGTGGATGTTTCACAGTTCATTTTCCTATTTTCCTATCAAATGGCATCTTGGCTACTTCTACAGTTTTACAAGTAAATTTGCTATAAGTATTTGCATGTAAGTTTTGTGTGGACCTGTATTTAAATCTATTGAATAAATACTTAGGAGTGTAACTGTTGGATTATATAAAAATACTATGTTTAGCTTTATAAGAAACTGCCAAAATTTCTTCCAAAATTTGCATTTTACCTGTAGTGAATGAAAGTTTCTCTTGTCCACCATCCTCACTAGTACTTGTTATGAACCCACTGAGTTTTAGATTTTTTTGTCATATTTTTCAGTTTGAAAAATCTCTATTTGTTTCTACATTATATCTTGAATTTCTTTTCTGAAACTCTCTATTCTTTCATTTGATTTTATCTCCTCTTGGTCTTCTCTGACTACATCCATTAAATAAGCTTATTGAAAGTATAAACTCACCAAGTCTAGACTTCACACTCAGCCTTTGCTGGCAGTAGTATGGAACTATAGCTTTTTCCATCAGGTTTGGCTGCAGTTATCATCTAAAAATTTTCTGTTTTGTTAGGCTGCCCAGCTCCTGGAAATGTGACTGGAGACAGCAAACTTTTCTTGATGTTTTTCTTTTTTTCTGTACCCAGTGGCATTTCCATGCTGCTGGCTTCTCTAGCACCTAGTCTGGGATATATGAGGCAAAAATAAAAAAAAATCTAAGGAATTTACTGTCATGTTATTCTTTTGATCCAGGTGTTCCAAGTTGGTCTGTTTTCTTCTCTACACTTTTCAGAATCTTCTTTTGTTTCTTTTATATACAACATCAAGGATTTTTAGCTGTACATTGTGATAGGAATGGGAGAAAGTATGTTTACTCCATCTTTCTGAAAGAGGAGGTCTTTGAAATGAGTTTTTTTCTAATCCCCACCAGAGGATATTTTTCACCACTTTTAGAAAGAGAGGAATGGGGAGAGAGGAAGGGAGAGAAAGACACACTGATTGATTGCCTCCTATAGGCACCCCGATGGGGAATAGAACCAGTAAGCTAGGGAGGTGCCCTGACTAGGGCACCCACAACCTTTCTCTGTAGAGGATGATGCTCCAACCAACTGAGCCACACAGGCCAAGGCTAAGATAAGTTTTTAAAAATGGAATTTGTACCCAAAAGTCTTGCTATTTTCTGCCATTAATTACAATGATTTACCTGTAGATTTTTTGGAATTTTCTATGTGGACAACTCTACTGTCTGTATATATGAGTAATACTTGTTTGGTTCTTTATGTTTCTTTTACCCTTTACTTTTTTGAAATATGTTGTGCTGTCTAAGATTTCTAGTATACTGTGGCAGATAGCAGGCAGACCTTATTTCTGATCTTTAATTAAGTCTCAATTATCTTGTAATGCTGTAGGATTTTTTGAACAGATCTTTTATTAGATTAAGGAAGTTACCAGCATGTTAAGGATTTTATTTTGTTTAAAAATCTTGAATAGATACTGTTTTATCCAAAGATCTGCCTGCATTTAAAAAGATGATGATATACTATTCTTTTTTATTGGTTGATATAGTCAATTGCATTGATATTCAAACTATCTTTTCAGTCTTTTTTTAACATTTTATTTATTTATTTTTAGACAGAAGCAAAGGGAGAAAGAGGAGAGACACATCAATGTGTGGTTGCCTCTCATGCGCCTCCTACTGGGGACCTGGCCTGCAACCTGGGCACATGCCCCTACTGGGAATGGAACTGGTGACCCTTTTGGTTCACAGGCCTGAGCTCAATCCACTGGGCTATATCAGCCAGGGCTTCAATTTCTTTAATGCTGAAGGACTACCCAGGATTTTATTTACTATAGAAGCAAATTTGATGTTATAGATTTCTAAGGTTTTACCACATACTGTTACAGAACAGACCTGGGGGGGGGTGAACAATATACTATTACCAAATGGACCCCCCCTTTCTGCTCCTGGGCCACTGCCCCTGCCCCATACTATGTTCGCCTTGCTGTTGCCAGAGAAAGACATCTCTCAATGCCAGAGATTGGTGAAAAGTAAAGGAATTATTTATTCAAAGAGTTATATAGACTTTGAGTAATGACTTAATGTCTTCATTAAAATACTGAAGCCCTTTAGAATATCCACAAACACACACAGTCCTTCCTTCTCCCTCTGCCCAGTCTGGGGTATTGTATCTCAGGAAAAGAAGTAAAAGTCTGTGGCTGAGGCAGCCCGTCAGTTCTGGCACCACTAACTGTGCCACATGGTCCTGACTCTCACCAATGCTGGGTGGTACCAACCAGCTTTGGCAAAAGTTGAGACCCTGATGCTCCGTTTTGCCATATGGCTCAGGAAGCAGGAGAGACCATGCTGGGAAGGAAAGGGGTGAACAGACTCTTGCTGGTGGGCCATGAGAAGGTACCACATGGTTTTGGATTAACTGGAGAGAGCAGCGGCAACACAACTGATGGTGCCAGAATCGAGGAGCTTCCTGAGCCATGGACTTCTACTTCCTTTCCTGAGATACAGTACCCCAGACTGGGCAGAGTGAGAAGGAAGGACTGTGTGTGTCTGTGGGTATTCTAAAGGGAGTTAGTATTTTAATGAAGATGTTAAGTCATTACTCGAAGTCTGTTTAGCTCTTTGAATAAACAATTATTTTCCTTTTCACCAGTCTCTGGCATTGAGAGATGTCTATTTTTTTTTTTTTTGGTGGTGGTGGGCAAGGTGAACCTAATATGGGGACGAGGGACCCCCCTGGAGCACAAGGGGGGGGTCCATTTGGTAATAGTATATCCTTCACCACCCCCACCCTGGTCTGTTCTATAACATTGTTACTTTTAAAACAAAACAGCATGGCTTTGAATTCTTTAGAGCAGAGGCCTCTGCTGATTTTAGGTTTATATGGTTGACTGGCAGTTGCTGTATTGGTGCCATGTATGTTTTGAATTTGCCATTTCTTCTCTAGAATTTAGAAATTCAGTCACATATATTTATGAATTGTTCTTGAAAAGATAATTTTCTCACAAGTTTTCTAGAGACCAATATGTAGAATATTTCACATAATGGAACTTAAATGATTTGTTTGTAACTCTCAATGTAGTTTTTCAGTGACATACTATTCCTGCAGTTTCCCCAAATGGCACGTTTGTAATATTGTTTGAAAATCTGGGGAAAATGGAAGAGCATGTCAGTTTTCCCTGCCAATTCCACTGGAAAAAAATAATCCAAGTGAGAAAGATAAAGGGAAAGGAATTCTAACAAATAAATATTCTCTGACATCAGCATACACTAGGATTCATACAAAATAAGAATTATTTCTAATGATTTCTTTTTTGGGGGGATCTAGTCTATTTATTGTCCAGGTTGCTTCTTGTGCCCTCCCACCCCTCACCAAACCTATAGAAAAAAACAAGCCTGGGAGCATCCTGGGGAGGGGAGGTGGAGTGTGGAGGACTCTGTTCATTGAAATGAATTTACCATAATAGATTATTTTTTCTGTTCTCCCATGAAATAATTACTTTCTTTTTGGAAGTAACTGATTGTGAGTACTTTTCTCTGCAGACTAAGTGGGGTAAATCTAAATTGAGATAAAGTGATTATCTTCCGATTATCTATTTCTTCTCACTTCAAATTTCCAACTCCTGAGAAGAAAATCTACCTACATTTCCAAACCACTATGGAAACATAAAATTACACATAAAATAATTTAAGTGCTGAGAAATTAAGGAGTTACATTTGCATGATACCACTTAGTTTTCTCTACTGAGTGTAGAATAGTTTTCCTCTTAGTTCAGTGAAGTTAAGGGTATTTCCCTTTTATATTCAACTGCTTCGATCTAGAAATGTGAGTACTAACTGCTTTTTTTCTAAGAACATTCTATTACAGAAGAAAAATTTGTTTGCAGTAATATAATTTTATTTCACTGGTTCTTAACTTCTTTCAAATTAGAACTTTTTTGGATATTTAAATTAGTTATGGAATACTTCCTTAGAAAAATACACATATGTACACAAAATTTTGCATAGCAGGATTGGATGATTGCTATGGGTCCGTGGTTGTTGTATAGTTTCTATTCTCTCACTTTCCTAATGGGAGGGAGTGTTTATTGCAGTTATGCATATTGGATGTGTTAGGGGGGACATAGCTTTTCAGGTCATATTTTCGTAGATCACTGGGCCTTGAGAAACCACAACTGAACCTGATGGTGAGGACATCACCCAGAAGTTGTCTACTTCCAGCTGGAAGTAGTAGAAGGGTGAGTTCTCAAGGTTGATAATTTATGGGGGAGAGCTAAAAGTATTCAGTAGTGGTATCCAACTGTATAGGAATGAGGACAGGTATGGATATTGGATAGCCAAAGCTAGATTGTGGTAGGCTGCTGTTTGCTTACCCATATCCACTCATCACCTTTATGTTACATTATATTCCTGTTTGTTAGGTATTCTTGTTTTCCTGACTGAGATGCCTTTTACAATGGGAAGTTATATATCACCACATTTTTAAAGTTAAGAATGGCCATGTGATGTGCTTTAGCCAATGAAAGAGGACAGAATTGATGTATGTAATTTCCAGACAGATGCTTTTGCAGCTGGCCTGAGGATTATCTCAATTCTTTGCCACAAGATTGGACACACTTCAGATGACGGTGCTCCATTGGCCTCAGTTCTAGAGGGAAAATGACATGAAGCAGAGCTGAAGCTGGCTCCGAATGGATATGTGACCATTGTTGAAAGCCACTGGGATTTTGGGTTATTTGTTGCTGCAGCAAATTTAGTTTGTTATGACTAAGACATCCTTCTTCCTTGATATCAAAATCACTATATGTACAACTTTACCGATATGATCTGTGCTCTGGGAGGCTGATCATTAATGATTCTATCCAACAGGCTTTTCTTTCTTCTAGCTTCTGGTTGGGTTCAATTGATGAAATGTATCAGTAGAATATTGGAGAGGAGAGAAGAAAAAACTCAGGGTTTTATCCTCTGGATTATTCTTTTCTAGGATGTAGATTGAAAATGTCTGTGTTCCTTTACTGAAAACCTTAGTGATTTGGAAATCGTTCCCTCCTTTTGCTCTTCAGACTCAGAGGTAACAGCCTCCAATTGTTATTATGTGTGTGGTCAAATCTTATCTTTTCCCTTAATTTTGTCCCCTCATCATGCTCTCCTTAGTTATTCCCAAACCCCAAGTGGTACAATGGACATTGTTGTAAGGTAAATGAGTATGAGAAGGTCAAGTCACCTTCAATCTCAGGAAGGACATTTAGAACATAGTCGCTTTCAATATGAAATGCAGGGGATCAATAGCATAGTCTTTATGTATTAAAGTCAAAATAATATATTTGCTCAGGATATTTGTTACAACAATGAAAAATATTTCCAAACAAGTGTTTGCCCCAAATTTTTGTTTATTCTAGTGGTGTCCTGAGTGAAAATGGATCATTATCCCAAATTCTTAGGGAAGGAAAGTGCTAATTTGGGACCTTAATGACACACAACAAGGCCACCTAGAATGTCAACATGTGAGCAGAGTTTATAGCTGTGATAAGCAGAATTTCTGAAATGCCACAGTAACTGGGTGCAGCCAAGAGGGCAACCCCAAATAGGGATTTGGAATGGGGTCCAGAACTCAAGGTGTCCAGGAAATATTAGGAAGATATAAAGGATGTCCTCACCCTGTCCCCCCACAGGTGTGAGTTGGGAGAAGGAACACATGGAGCAGGAACATGCAGAGCTATTTTCTACAGCATTGACTTTGCAGCTAACATCTGTCATGGTCATTTAACATATCTATAACATTTAACTGGTTTCATAGATATGTTAAATAGCGGTGGCCATGCTTTGAGACAGGGGGATGGAAGTGACTTCCACACAAGATGTAACTGGGGGCAGCTCCTCTTGGTTACAGCACCTGCATGAGAGCTTGGAGAAAATTGGCTTTGTGACATTGGACCACACCTATCCAGACTTACAATGGCAGCCCAGTAAACCTGGAAGAATATAGGAATGCTGGCAGGTGTAATTGATTGTAGGAGTGTAGGAGACCATTCTGTGTGGTGTGGGCCTAGCCCCCAGTGACAAATATTTACTGCAGAGTAACTTCCTAAAATTCATGCTAAACTATCCAAGGACCAGTGTAACCGATTCAACCACTTTTGCCTTTTCATTGGCAAATATCCCTCTTCTGTGATGTTAATACCGGCATCCTCTCCTTTGTTTTCTGTAAAAGCAACCTGTACATAGTAAATGAGGATCATCATGTAATGTGTGGAGAAACCCAATAAAGGCCTGTCATGACAGAGGCCTCGGCTTTTGCTCCCCTTGAGAGAAAAAGCCATGCTGTCCCTTTTCCTCCATAGGACTTGGTAGTCCATGTGAATGTCTCATTTCATCCATAATGACGTGGACATTGCAGGCCGGTGTCCGTATCATAGGAGGAGCCGGAAATGGTGGTACAGAGGAAGGTTGGCTCAGGGATTTTAACCCAGACTCCGCAGCCATGTGAGAGAGAACCATGCTGCTTTGACAGAGTGGGGACCCCTGCAGCTTTGGTGAGAATGAGGACCATATGGCTTTGGGGTGCTCCCTTTTGCCATGTGGCTTAGGAAGCAGGAGAGACTTTGCCTGGAAGAAAAGGGGTGAAAGGACTCTCGCTGGTGGGCCATGAGAAGGTGCCACATGGCTTTGGATTAGCTGGAGATCCTGGTGGCAACACAGCTGATGATGCAAGGAGACTGAATCACAGACTTCTGCTTTTTTCCTGAGATACGATACTCCAGATTAGGGCAGAAGGCGAAGGAAGGACTATGTACATCTGTGGGTATACTAAAAGACTTTAATATTTTAATGAAGACATTGGATCACTACTTTAAGTTTGTATAGCTTTAAATAAATATTTCCTTTCCTTTTCACAAATCTCTGGCATTGAGAGACGTCTTTCTTCTGGGGGTGGGCATAGCAAACCTAGTGGGGGGTCCTTTCGGTAATAGTATATTGTACACCTCCCTTGGCACTGTTCTGTAACACCACCACCCTCTCCAAGATGTCCCCTCCCCTTTCTGCAGAACCTGTGAATGTGATGAGATATTTCTCCATTAATTTATCTCAGGTTGATGGTACAGTTGACCTTAAGATAAGGAAATTAACCTAATTATTTTGGTGGGTCCAATGTACTCAGTGTGCCCTTAAAGGCAGAGAGCTTTCTCTGGCTAGTGGCAGAAGAAGTCAGAGAGATTTGAAGCTTGAGGAGGATATGAAACACATATCTGGGCTTCAGTGACCTGGAGAGAGTTCATCATTTTATCATGTGCACTAGACTGAGCTGGTAACAAGCAAATCTACACACAGAAAATGAGGGCAAATGCAGGAACTTAGAGGCTAACCTTTTGGCTAGACGCAGCCAGAAGAAATAATGGGCTGCTTTTGGACTATGAAATCTCTGCCCTGAAACATGTAACTAGAATGTATTTGTACTGCCTGTGGCTCTTAGTCTCTCTCTTGGAGATATGCTGGAGGTGTCATGCTATGTAGTAGCAGTGCTGTACTGGTACCTTCTATAGCATCTGTCAGTCTCTCAGGCTTTGCACTTTTCATATAAAATGATGGCACCAGTTTTTGTCAGAGGAAGGCCCACTACTGGCTGCATGGTGGAGCCTGTTCCACATCCCTGAATTAAAAGTACTGGGACAAACCTGGATTAACATTTTAACAAACTACCTCAAATGAGGATTATGTATGAGTTTTGAAAGCAACTGGCCTCAAAAGAGGTCCTTAAGAAAATATTCTTAAGGATATATCTGTATTAGTATGGTCTGTAGCCCCCTAGTTTTGTTAAAAACTGTAACTGAGTGGACCATCCTCTTAGAAAATGTAGCTTATCCTGAATCTCTTAACTGATCAGAGATGTGTCTCCTGATGAGCTCTTGTGTCAACTAAGCTCTGACCTACTTTGTTACAGAACAGAGGTCCAAGGTGGGGGGACAATATTTGGCCCACCCAGGGATGCCAAAAACTGCTACAGAACAGTCACATACACACACAGAGGTCCAGACTCCAGAGGATGGTATACTAATACCTTCTGGACCACCTACTGGGCTTGTCTGTCCACCGCCAATCAGAAACATATCTCTCAATGCCAGAGATTTGTGAAAAGGAAAGGAAAGGTTTATTTAAGGCTATACAGACTTAAAGTAGTGACCCAATGTCCCCATTAAACTATCAAAGTCCCTTAGGCCAACTACTGATGCCCACAGTGCTTCCTTCTCCCCCTGCCCTTATCCAGGCTACTGTAAATCAGGTAAAGTAGCACACGTCCACATTCCTAGGCCGCTGGCATCATCAGCTGTGTCACCGTTCAGGCAGGATATCCAATTAATCCAAAGCCATGTGGCACCTTCTCACGGTCTACTGGCAAGAGTTCTTTGTACCCATTTTTCCAGGCAAAGTGTCTTCTTTCCTCCACCAGAGATGCGGGGGTGTGCACTCTGGCAAAACCTCATGGTTCTTCTCCCACTCCACCAGTGCCACAAAGGGGTCTGCACTCTTCCAAGCCTCGTAGTACTCTGCTTGCACTGCCACAACGTCATGGTCCTTTTCTTCCACCAGAGCTGTGGGGGGTCCTCACTTTGGCAAAACCTCATGGTTCCCCTCCTCCAATGGCTGCCATGTCTGGGTTTAAATCCCCATGTCAATCTTCCTCTGCAGCCCCATTTCCGACTCCTCCCACAATCGGCTACACTTGCCAGGACTCCCATATCCTTCTAGCTTTACTGGGCTGCCATCGTGAGTCTGGGTAGGTGTGGCCCCATGGCATGGAGCTAGTCATCTCCAAACTCTCGTGCAGGTGCTGTAACCTGGGGGAGTTACCTCCCAGTTAGGTCTTGGGTGGAAGTCACTCCCTCTCCCTGGCTCAAAGCTGGCCACAGCTATTTAACATATCTATGAAACCAGTTAAAGGCTATAGATATGTTAAATGACCATGCCAGAGGTTAGCTGAAAAGCTGTTGGTATGCAAAACAGCTCTCAATGGTCCTGCTCCATTTGTCCCTTCCCCCAACTCACACCTGTGGGGGAAAGGGGTAAGGACATCTTAAGATTTCCTGGACACCTTGAGTTCTGGACCCCATTCCAAATCCCTTTTTGCCCCCCCCCCCCTTGGCTGCACCCTGTATCAACTTCACTCAGTTGATTAGGGAAAGTTCTTCTATTAATATAAAGATGAATTAGTCACCTTGGCATAGAGACAGACAAACTTTGCTCCATATAGGAAGAGTCTGAATTCTTATTTCAGCCAATTGTCTCATGCTTGGTCACAACAGAGTTAGGGATCACCATCAGTATTAGCCAAATTATTTAGAAAAGCATGTTCTAGTGAGTCAGGTGCATATGTTAGAACCTGGAATTTAACATTTCTAACTTTTTTGGCTCAGTAGAGGCTTAATTTACTCATGCATGTGGCTTATTTTGGCAATCCATTCTGTTTCAAATATGAAATTCAGTTGCTTGTTTTGAATCATTTATTCAAATTCTTGTGTGAGGACTGCTTGATGTTACTGTAATGGGGTTCAGAGGATATTTGCCACTAACCTCTGGTGGTTTGGGGGCTGGGGAAAGCAGAGGCCTGTCACTGAGAGTACTTTGCATTACTCTGACAACTGGACTAACTTAATAGTTATGTTAAAGAACTGTGCTTGGCCTGGGGCAAGGCACATGGGTGTGACCTTGATTCATGATGTAGCTCATTGTGGGAGGAGTCAGAAATGAGATGCTTACAGTGCCTGTGGAAAGGCCAGAAGCTCAGAGTCAGAATTTAAACAGAAAGTGCAAGTAGCCATTGGGAAGTTGACCATGCAGTTTGAAAGAGAGCAGTGAGAAGGGAGAAGTAAGCAAGCAACTATGTATGTTATAGTGAGGAAGGAGGGCAAGTAACCTGGATTAATAAGAAAGAAGATGCTGCTGCTGTGATGATGCCTGCTCTAGCTGACTAAGGAGCTACAAAAGACTTCCTTGCAAGATCCCGACCTGCTGCACCTGATTTGACCTGGACTTTCAAGACCTGTGCCTTTCCTGAGATTCACCAGGATCAAGAGTAAAACAGCACATGCTTTTCTGGACTATTACACAGAGGCTGATGAAAATGTACTCCGGATCCTGCACAGATAAGGACATGGGAAATTTTCGGGGAAGCATTTGGCTTATAGTGTGGCAGGGAGCATGGGACATGCTAGGTCTTGTGGGAAAGGAGGGCTCCAGGCTGAGGTGCTCTAAGCTCTCCCAAGGCTGGAGTGTTGTAAATAAAGACCTGTTCCTACCAGCATTAATTGTTGGGTCATACACCAAAGCCCCAAGTGAATGGGCCCAGTGCGCTCGATAACAGTTTAATTGAAAAATTGCTCATATACACATGGAGTCCTTGGATGGTATGGACCATGTACTTGAGAAATTAAAAAATATAATAAAAATAAATAGAGGTATAACTATACCGATGAGATTTGAAACAAAGTAATTTAAATACACAGTGAAAGATCATTTGATCTGTTTCCTGTAAGATGGATATTTTGCCAAATGGCAGTCATGCATTAAGGACAATTACAAAACAGAAATGAACCACAACACATTGGTTTGATCTACCTAAATCAGTTTGCAGTAATAAAGTATTTTCTTTTGTTTTGAAAAATAATGAAAGCCATGTCACCTTTTGAATACTATGGTTTGGCTAACCTCTCCTGACTTTCTTGATTATTACTGGGAAGAAAAGCTTTTTCTCTTGAAATACTCTTCCTTGCATTAAGCCCTGTTAGCTTGTAAACATCAGTTAAAAAAAAGGAGTTTACAGAAGCTCTCTTCAAAGAAAATTGATGGAGACATGGTCATTTTGTGGGGCTTTCCTTGGGGCTATTGCTGAGCCAGTCATCACCTCACCATTCCACTGTAGACAGCAGCAGCCTTGTCTGGTTTACATGGAAATTGTGCCATTTCCTTCAGCTGGGTTTTACTAGTAGAAGGAAAAGTGATTTGAGGCCAAAGGAAAATTGACAGAGACTGGAAACCATTGGGGGACTTCTAGTAACACTTGGAAGCTTTTGTATTGACCACATTTTTTTCAAAATGATGTGGCTCAAAGGTTACCATGTCACATGTAGGAATAGGGAAATTGATTCCTAGTAATATATGGGATTGAGAAGGAGAGTAAATAATGAGTAATTGGGAAAGGATGAACCATCCAATCAATAATAACTGCACTTGGAGCAACTGCATCCACAGTTGAGAAAAAAGTTAGAATGCTCCCGTTCGCCAGATACAGAATTAAATTCTAGGTAGAATAATTTCTAGAATGGAAAACCCCAAATTTTAACAGGTGCTAAAAGAACCTATAGGAGGGTACTTTCATAATTGTGGGGTCATTAAGCAAGACACAAAACCCAAAAACCATTGAGGAAATGATTGACAAATCTGAGCAACAAAAACAAAATAAAAACCCAAACCACTTCTGGTTAACAAAAGACACCATAAACAAAGCTAAAACACAAGCCCAAGCTCAGGAAAAAAATATTTGCCATACCTATAACAGAAAGAATGTTACAGTCATAATATTTAAAGGGTTCACATCAATCAATGAGAAAAGGTAACTAACAGAAGGAGGGGCAAAATCAAGTCCCAGAAAAAAACTTAATGACCAATAAATACTGAAAGGATGATCAATCTCCTTAATTAGGGGAATGTAAGTGAAATCATATTCCATATTTCACTGGTTTGATTGGCAAAAGTTAAAACAGTTCATATCTGGAGCTGGTGACATAGGGAAACATGTATGCATATACTGTGGTTCATATTATTGCAGCTATTTTAGTAACATTTTGATAATAAACATAACATTTGACAGGATCAAGAAAAATTAAAAATGCACATATTCGACTCAGCAGTTCCATTTGTAGAATGCAGCTTACATGAATAATTGCATATGGGCACAATATAAATAAAAATAAACTGACCTTGCATTAGTACACAGAAAATTGGATACCAAACACTTTTTGTTACATAAATATATCTTATTAAATATTATGGGGCATTGCAAAACATGTTATATAGATACAGACATAGGCAGTTCTCCAATATACACTCAATAAAATTCTCATTTATCTCAAAAGCAACAAGAAAAACCTATATACACAAAGGATCTGGTAGATAGCAAACACTTAATAACTATTTGTTGAAAGAAATATGTAGAAATTCATAGAAAAAATTCTGGGAAGATATGCAGCAAAGTTCATAGCAGTTGGGAAGTGAAGGGTGGCATACATCATACTGCAGGCTATACTCCATTCCTTGCATTTTTATGTTGTTATAGCTTTAAGGAAGCCATGCCTTGCCAAAAGGAAGTAATTACACTGACATCTATATATGAAGATGATTGTTTAGATGTGGCAATATTAAGTTGTCTTGTGATGGCTTTTTAGTGTGATGGTACCAACAATTTCTGAGCAAATATTATTTTCCATGCTGCTAGTTGGAAAATAAGCCTCAAAGATAAAAAGTGTGGGGTTAAGAATGCTGGTTCCTGCTAATTTCAGAAAGGAGATTGTCTCCACATCTTTACCTCATCGAACCCCTACAGTTTGGGTTTTGTTCCCAGAATTCCATGTAATTCTTTTGCTTAGGTTACCAATAAGTTCCTGGCTACTGAGTTCAATGGGCACTTTTTAGTTCCTATGTCATCAGACCTTTGAAGCAATATCATTGTCTCACAGGGTCTCCTTTTCAAAACATTCTCTTAAACTGCCATGAAATGACATACTTCTACCTTTAAAAAAAATTCTCTGTCTCTTTTTTTACTTTTTCTGTTTCTTTACTGTTATTCTCTCTCTTCCTGCTCCTTAGATGTTATTTTTCTTTAGAATTTGTCTTCAGACTTCTTAATTCTATGTGTTCTACAGTTTTTCTATATAATCCCTTTCACTCTGGCAGCTTAAATACAATCTACATGCCATATTTCTAACCCAAACTGTTCTTCTGAGCCCCAAACTTATACCTCTAACCATAACTGGCCATCTCCATATGGGTGTGTCATATGCATCTCAAGTTCAACATATTCAAAGTTAAACTCATTTCCTTCAAATCCAGATCAGTTTTACTTCCTTTAGTCCCTGTCAGTATTATTGGAAGCATCTTATGTCCATTAAGAAACCTGAAATTTGTCCTCTACCTTTCTCTTTTATTTGAGTTCTGTACCCAGTGGGAGATGAAGTCCTGCCAATTCTTCATTACTAATGTCTCATGAACCCATTCTATTATGTGTTATTAAAACCATTGCCTTGGTTGGGGTCACATTTCTTGACTAATAAATAGGATACTATTATGTAATGACAAATACCACAGAGAACAAAAGAGGGTGATAAAACAGAAAAAGTTTGGAGTAAGAAGAAGGATCCCATTTTAGCTAGGAGGTCATGGAAATTCCATTGACTTGGTGACACTTGAATACAGCCCATGGTAGGCAAAACTTTGGAATGGAGCACTCCAAGTAGGAGGGAGCAGCACAGAGGCCCTAAGGCAGGAATAAACTGGCATGTTCTAATGATGGAAAGAAGGCAGCAGTATTGAGTGTGGTGAAGGAAGGTGTAATTTCACAATGCTTTTGGGTGCATGTGTCAGAATCCCAAACTCAGATTGACCCACACCATAAGAAAATTTATGATCTACTACTTTAGGAAGTCTTGAAATGGGTGGGCTCTGCAGTCATGTGATTGGGAACCACATCATCAAGGATCCAGGACCTTTCCATCTTTCCTTCTGTGTTGAGTTGATGTCTTTGATGATTACTTTATTATGACACAAGAAACAAGATAAATGCTATATCCAAGGGTCAAATTCAAGTATGACAATACCCAGAAGTAAAGGAGAAAACTTCTCTTTTTGAGATACCTCTCCTGTGAACAATCTTTCTCAAAGCCCTAGTAGACTTCCCTACCAGTTTCACTTACGAGAGGCTATAGTCTACATGTTTTTGTCTCCCCAGTTCATATACTTTTCAGTATACCCAGTGTGATGCTTTTAGGAGGTGGGCCCTTTGGGATGCTCAGTCCTCATGAATCAGGAAGTGCTCTTATAACCCGAAAAAGATCTTTCACCCATTCCATCATGTGAGGATAAAATGGAAGTCTGTGACCTTGCAGTCACTGCTCACCTGACCGTGCTGACAACTATATCTCAGACTTCTAGCCAGAAAAACTGTGAGAAATAAATTTCTTCTGTTTATAAGGCATCTCGCCTGTGGTATTTTGTCATAGTAGTCTTAAAAGACTGTGGCACTATACCAGACCGCATTCTTATTAACCTTAAAATAAAAGGCCTTTCAAAGTGAGAGGCAACAAGCATTTATTTGAGATCTATAACAGCTATTTGGGATGCACTGATTCAGGCAGAAGCCCAAGTAGTGTTCCCATTAGTGCATAAAGACAATGGGTATTTATGGGAAGTGGAAGGGGACAATTTTATCAACAGAAGAAAGGCATTTGTATTGGTGCAAATAACATAACATTGTGATGTTAATTTTAAACAATGTTTTTAATTTTTAGTCCAGTAGTCATCAACCCATTTGTCATAACAACTGCTTTCTTGTTATCTTTGGGAAATAAGGTTGCTTACACCCAGTCTATAGGTTATTTTTCCCTGTTTTATCATTGTAAAGGTTTGAAACATAAGGCATACAAGGCAGTTCCTCTGGTAGCTCCAGTTCCATTTGAAAGTGGCTTCATTTATAGTATTGTTTACATGCTTCTTGCTGAGCCCACAGGAAAGGAAGTTGGCACACACCAGCACCTGTGTGAGCTACATGTTTGGCTGACACCACAATACTCAGGGTAGGAATTGAGGTTAGGGTGGTAGATGAGACACAGTTCCCATGGGATCATAAGTATTTTGTAACTGCTGATGGAATTATTTGGAAATTTGAACAGATAGTTCAGCACTCTCACTGCTATATGGAGGGTGGCTAGAATTGAGAATGGGAATAAAGATCTTTTAGATTAAGCATAGGAAGCTGTTGCAGTAGAGGAGAGGAAGATAGGGATTAATATGGAAGGAACAGATGTGGGTGATGCTGACCCCAGCTTGTGGAGTCTGGGGCATTATGGACGAGAGGAGACAAATTCACATGGACTATCGAGTCCTGTGGAGGAAAACGGATGGCATGGCTTCTCTCTTAAGAGAAGAAAAGCCTCAGCCCTTGCCTTGATAGCCTTTTATTGCTTTTCTGGGCACGTTACATGATGGTCCTCATTTACTATGCAGAGGTTCACTTTAGGTGGCTATCTTTTACAGAAAACAAAGGAGAGGATGCCATTAATCACATCACAGAAGAAGGATATTTGCAAATGCAAAGGGGGAAAGTGGTTGAACTGGTTACACTCATCCTTGGAAGGTTTAGTTCAGACTTTAGGAAGTTACAGTAAGCACTTGCTGCCTCAATTCAGGGTGAGAGGGTTTTACCAAAAGCAAGTCTCAAAGTGGCCTAGGTACAATGCAGGCCCAATTCCCCATGGGAGAACCTATCTGTGGGTATGGGTCCTGTCTGCACCCACACCATGCAGAACAGTCTCCCACACATGGGGAGGAGTTCTACTTAGGATATTTTTGAGGTGCAGTATACAGGACTTATTGATCTGGGGGGAACTGGGTGAGGAAAGGGAAAAACCAAAAAAAAAAAAAAAAACCCTCCAGATTTCTGGCCTGCACACCAGAGTGGTGGGGATCACCTAGATGTGGGAAACTGGCCAAAGGTAGGTTTTTAGGGGCATTGGGGTAGTTCACTTTTTAATTGATTGGTTCAAAATGTCTATTAGATGTCAGCCAGGAGGAATCAGGAAGATGGTTCCAGATTTGTTCAGGAGTTCAACTGAGTGATCCCGACAGTGGCAGCATTTATAGCCCTAGCTCTGGGTGAGGTTGGTTGGAGAGAGAGAGAATGTGTAGATAGGGAAAGGATGAAAACCAAGAATCAAGTCCTGGGACATTAAAAATATTAGAGATTAGGAAGAGGAAGAGATCACATCTAAATTTACATAAAAGAAGAGGCTATAATGAGAGAAAAATTGTCTTTGAAAAAGGAGACAGTCACCTATGGTTGCAAATGATGTGGAAACAAGTTCTACAAAAACAGTAATAAGCCATAAAGTCAGGAATTTTGAGGTTACAGGTAACCTTAAAAGGCTTTTTCATGGAGAGATGGAAACAAAATTCTTCTTGCAGAATACTGGGGAAAAGTGGGAGGTGAGAGGTTATACAATTTGTATTAGTCAGGGTTTGATCAAGAAAGCAGCACCACTATGCATGATGTGGAATAAAAGATTCCTTCTAAGGAGTGCTTTGCACTTTGGGAGAGAAGCTGGGAAGTGAAGGTCTGGAGTATCTTGGAAGATTAGAGAAAAGTCACTAACCACAGGCCACAGCTGGGAGCTGTTGAGGTCTGGATGGCTGTTGCCTCTGGGTCTAGCAGTCATGGCCCAGCAGTCAGGAAGAATGTTCCATTCATTGAAGTTTCCACCTCCTCTCCCCCTTTACTTCATTGTTCTCTAATCATCCTTTAAAATTTCACTCAAGCATTGCTTCCCCCAGATGTCTTTCTGGATTCTTCCTATGCACTTCCGTCTAGCTGTGTGACCATTTTTACGTGCTTTCTGGATGCTTTCCTCCATCTCAGCAGCTAAGTTTTGGGTGTACCCTGGCACAGCTCCGTGCAATTAGTAAGTGTCTCTAAATGTTTGCATAATTGACTTGAACCTTGTTTCCTCCGAGATCACAAACTTCTTGAGTCAGGGACTGTGCTCATTCTAAATATACGCTGACTGAGTATATGGATTGGATAGATAAATGAGTGAATAGAAACAGCAGTCTTCACCTGAGAGTTCCAAACTTTATGTTAGGTATTTATAATCCGCTAATCCTTTTACTTATGCTACATCACCCCTTTGATGTTCAAAATTTGCCTTTCTTCCTAGAAATTCTGGGACTTGGTAAATATATTTATATTTGGCTCCTATTACCCTTTGGATTATTACATATTTCAATCATTTGTGCTCTGTCATGTCATCATTTTTCCAAATTATTATCAGATGAAAGTCCTTCCCAACACTTTAATTGACCTCCTTGGGATAGTTGTAGTTTTGTTTTTTAATGTGTAGAAAGTAATATGGAATTATTTGGCCTTAGAGATGCACATGTTATACAAGTTTGAGATTTTGCATCGGGTAAATTGTGGAGAGACTTGTCAAAGGAGTAATTTGTAAATTAATTATATTAAGTGTATAAATTTAACTAAAGCAAACTGCTTAATGGGGCTCTAACCCTGCAGGAAGCAGAGGTGCTTCCTCAGGCTCCTGAACTAGGAACAACTTCTGTGCTCTACGATTCCCTGAAGGCTGTTCTTTGCACCCCGAGTTTTCTATGTCATGGGAAAAACAAAGGCCTTTTCTGTAATCGTGGAGTGCCAGTTTGCCTGAGCAAAGACAAAGGGACATTTAAATAAAGTCTCCAGACATTTACTTACACTCAAAATTACTTCTCCAAATCTGCACATTTTGCAACATTGCAGACCTTCAAATGTATTTCTGTAACTGGCTCCAATATGCCTTACGTTGTAACTTTTATTTTTTGTCATGGGGAGGGAATTGGGAAGGGATTAGTTCTCTTTACTCCCCTTTCAGAGACCTGCCAAAAATTTTTTGACTCTCCCAGATGAAGTAAGTTTTAAAATTGTGGTTCTCCTGAGGTTCTTTTGGAAGAAGACACGAGCAATTCTGAGAAACCAGTGGTGGGGGCTGCCAAGATGCTCCATTGCCCTGGCTGAAGGTTCTGTTTTTTTTTTTTTTTTTTTTTTTGCATTGGGGTCAGCATGGGAACACCACCACCATGGTCTGCAAGGGCTGGAGAGACTTGTTCAAACACTTGTCCTTGCCTGCAGAAAAGCCTCCTGCCTCACTCAGCATCACCACTTTAATTTGCTGATTGTAATTTGATTCCACATTTTAGAGTTTGCTTCAGTGGGTTTGGCTCTCACTAACTTTTGTTCTTCCCCAGGGTGAGCCATTTCTTCTGTTGGGGTGGCACCTGGGAAAGCTGGGATGCACACTTGGCCCGAGCTATTTTTGGATATACTGTTTCCAGGGAGTTGGAGATTGCCATACCATAACACAACATCTTTCCATCCTGGAGTTTGAGATAGAAGGAAAAAGAGTGTGGCAAAGGGCTGGTAAGAATTATTCAGAGGTTGTATAAGAACCATAGAATTTCAGAGTTGCAATGAACTCTTAGACAAAGTCGCAGAGTGGAAGGAGCAGAAGTAACTGAATCAAACTGAACAGGATGGTCCAGGGCAGTTCAAACAGTGTGTGCCAACTGTAGACACCTGTCCTGTTAGCTTCTTCATAAATCTTGGTGGGGGGCCATTAGTAAGTTACAATTTTGAAATGGAATTTTATTGATGTTCAGAAAAGAGGAATGAGGTAGAGCATCATGGGGCCACCTTCCTAATAATCACCGTTTTGCCAGTACCAGAGAATACAAATATTTAGCCTCCATGTCTCAGTTTAGTTATTTGTAAAATGGGAAAATGAGATCATTTATTCAAAAGTGCCTAGACGTAGCAAGTGGTTTTAGTAAGTGCATATAATATTATCATCATCTAATATAAACTTTCATTTGAAAGGTAAACATACCAAAGCCCAGAAAAGTAAGGTAATTTGCCCAAGAACACACTATTTAATTGGCAGAATAGACCCGTTTCTCCTGACCTTCTGAGGTGTCATTTTTTCCATTCCATCACCCTGTAATTCAAATCATTTGGGTAAGTCTTCATGAAAGAATAAAAACAAATGTTTGTTAAAAGTTTTTCATGATTGTCTCTTCAACATATAAAATTGTTAATGTGAAAATGAGAGATTTTGTACGTGAGCTTCTGCAGGCTGGAGGTGGTAGGCCTGCCTGCCTGCCCTGGTTCTGATGTCATTTGGGCACTGTCCCTGTGGAGCTCTTTTATGAGGAATGCTCTGTGCAAGTCACTTAATCTGGGTGCTAGAAATAAAGGATGAAAATCACTGTCCCTGCACACAGCTTGTTTATTGTTTCCTGGGGAGGGCAGCTAGGGAAATAAATCATTTATATTTGATAAATTTTGTAAATAATGTTAGCAATGTGGAGTGCCAATTAACCCCCGTGTGAATGTTTGGGCTTATCAGGAACCATTAGCCCTGCACTGAGTCTAGAAAGCTGAGGAGGAGTTGGTAAAGAAAGGGTGGGGACTAGGGTTTGGGCTTGGGCAGAAGGAGATGGAAGAGTGTGGAGGTGGAGTTGAGAGAACAATGTTTGTACCAGGAAGAGTATGGTGGTCTGTGGGGCCCCTGAGCAAATGATGAGAGATTAGGATAGAGAACCCAGGAGGGAATAAGGCCTGAACCATTGTGAGGAATCTTAAAAGAAGATGGAGGTTTTTTTAAAAAATTATTTCTGTATCTTATTGTTGTTCTAGTACAGTTGTCTCCTTTTTCCCTCCACCACTCCCCCCTGCCCCATACCCACCACCTTCCACTCCCTGATCCCACCCCTCTTATCTTTGCGCATGTGTCCTCCACATACACTTCTTGATGACCCCTTCCTTATTTCCCCCCATTCTTCCTCTCCTCCTGCCCCTCTGGTTACTGTTAGTTTGTTCTTTATCTCAATTTCCCAAACAAGCAAGCAAAATATGACCAGAGAGGGTTTTAATTAGTGTTTATGTATTTGTGATGGTCAGATTCTAAAAAAAAATCTTTATTGTTTTTTCCTATTACCATTTATTCCCCCTTATGCCCACCACCAGCAATCACCACACTGTTGTCCCTGTCCATGAGTCCTTTTTCCTTTTTGCTCAATCCCTCCACCACCTAACTTCACCCATCCCCAACCACTAGCTGTCATCCTGCTCTCCATCTATGTCTGTCCCCATTTTCCTTGTTCATTTTGTTCATTAGGTCCCATATATGAGTGAAATCATATGGTATGTATGTTTCTCTGATTGGCTTATTTCACTTAGCATGATGTTCTCCAGGTCCATCCATATTATTGCAAAGAATAAAATTTTCTTTTTCACAGCCAAATAGTATTCTATTGTGTAAATGTCTGATAGTTGTTTATCTATTCATCTATTGATGAACATTTGGGCTGATTCCATATCTTGGCAATTGTAAATAACACTGCAATGAACATAGAGGTGCTCATATTCTTTAAAATTAGTGTTTAGGATATTTTCAGATACATGCCCAGAAGTGGTTTAGCTGGGTCAAAAAGGCAGATTGATTTTTAATTTTTTGAAGTATATCCACACTGTTTTCCATAGTGGCTGTACCAATCTGCATTCTCACCAACAATGCAAAAGGGTTGCCCTTTCTCCACATCCTTGCCTGTACTTGTTTGTTGATTTATTGATGATGGCCATTCTGACAAATGTGAGATGGTATCTCTTTGTGTTTTAGTTTACATTTCTCTGATAATTAGTAATGTTGAGCATCTCCTCATACGTCTTTTAGCCATCTGTATGTCCTCTTTGGAGAAGTGTCTATTCAAGTCCTTTGCCCAATTTTTAAAAGGTTGTTTGTTTTTTTGGTATTGAGTTTTGTAAGTACTTTATACATTTTGGATATTAACCCCTTATCAGATATATCAGCAAATATGTTCTCCCATTCTGAGGGTTGTCTTTTTATTTTGTTAATGATTTCCTTTGCTGTAAAAAATCTTTTTAGTTTGATGTAGTTTTCCTTATTTATTTGTTCTTTTGTTTCTCTTGCATGGGGATATATATCTCAAAAAAACTTGCTACAAACAATGTCTAAGATTTTGCTGCCTATGTTTTTTTCTAGGATTTTTATGGTTTTGGGTCTAACATTTAAGTCTTTGATTCATTTTGAATTTATTTGTCTGTGTGGTGTAAGAAGGTGGTCTAGATTCATCTTTGTGTATGCACCTGTCCAATTTTCCACACACTATTTATTGAATAAACTACCTTTAGCCCATTGTGTGTGCTTACTTCCTCTGTCAAATATTAATTGATTATAAAGGTGTGGGTTTATTTCTGCGTCTCTATTCTGTTAAATTGATTTCAGTGTCTGTTTTTATGTTGTTTTGATTACTCTGGCCTTATAGTTTAGTTTGATATTAGGTAGCATGATTCCTCCAACTTTGTCCTTCTTTCTCAGGAATGCTATTGCTGTATGGGATCTTTTGTGGTTCAATATATATTTTGAAATATTTGTTCTGGTTCTGTGAAATGTGTCATTGTAATCCTGATAGGAATTCCATGACCTATAGATTTGTTTGGGTAGTATGGACATTTTAATGATGCTAATTTTTCCTAACCATGAACATGGTTGTGCTTCCACTTATTTATGTCTTATTCAATTTCTTCCTTCAGTGGCTTATAATTTTCTGAGTACATGTCTTTTACCTCCTTGGTTAGGTTTATTCCTAGGTATTTTATTCTTTTTGAAGCAATTGTGAATAGGGTTGTTTTCTTAATTTTCCCTTCTGTTAGTTTGTTATTGGCGTATAAATATGCAATTGATTTCTGGATATTAATATTGCATCCTGCTACTTTGCTGAATTTGTTTATCAGTTCTAGTAGTCTCTTGATGGAATCTTTGGTGTTCTTTATGTACAGTATCATGTCATCACAAATAAAGATAATTTTATTACTTCTTTTCCAATTTGGAGGCCTTTTAATTATTCTTGTTTTCTGATTTCTGTGGCTAGGACTTCCAGTTCTATGTTGAATAAGAGAGATGAAAGTAGACATCCCTGTCTTGTTCCTGATCTTAAGGGGACTACTAGTTTTTTGCCCACTGAGTATGATGCTGACAGTGGGTTTGTCATATATGGCCTTACTATGTTTAGGTATATTCCCTCTATTCCCACTTTGCTGAGAGTTTTTATCATAAATAAGTGCTGGATTTTACCAAATACTTCTTCTGCATCTATTGATATGATCATTTTGTTTATGTAGTGAATCACGTTAATTGATTTGCAAATGTTCTACCAACCTTGCATTCTTGAAATAAATCTCACTTAATGATGGTCTTTTGATGCATTGTTGTATTCACTTGCTAATATTTTGTTGAGGATTTTAGAATCTATGTTCATTAGGGACATTGGCCAGATAATATTCTTAATCTTAGTGTCTTAATCTGGTTTTGGAATTAGGATAATGCTGGCCTTTGGGAGCCTTCCATCCTCTTGAATTTTTGAAATAGTTTGAGGAGAGGTGTTAGTTCTCAGAATATTTGATAAAATCCATCTGTGAAGCCATCCAGTCCATAGCTTTGTTTATTGGGAGTTTTTTTTATTGCTGCTCTAATTGCACTAGGTATGGCTTGTCTATACATATTATCTGGTTCTTCCTGGTTTAGTTTTGGAGAATTGTATGTTTCTAGGAATTTATCCATTTCTCCCAGGTTGTCCTGTTTATTGGCATATAATTCATTATTTTATTTCCCCCCACACAAATTTTATTTATTTATTTAGAATTTGGACCTTATATTATTTTTTAAAGTATATTTGATTGATTGGGCTACAAGGGTAGTCCCATTCTTTTTTTCTCCCCTTTCCCTTCTCTGCCTGGTACCCCCATTTGCTCTAGCATTCCCCTCCTTAGTTCATGTCCATGGGTCATGCATATAAGTTCTTTCACTTCTCCAGTTTCTATACTATTCTTAACCTCTCCCTGTCTATTTTCTACCTACCATTCATGCTACTTATTCTCTGTACCTTTCCCCCATTCTCCCTGCCCCCTTCCTATTGATAACCCTCCATGTAGTCTTCATTTCTGTGATTCTTTTCCTGTTCTAGTTTTTGCTTAGTTTGTTTTTATTTTAGGTTTTTTTTTTTTTTTTTGGTTCATTTGTCGATAGTCATTTGTTGTTATTTACTGTTCATAGTTTCGATGTTCTTCTTTTTCTTAGATAAGTCTCTTTAACATTTCATGTAATAAGGGCTTGGTGATGATGAACCCCTTTAAGTTGTCCTTATCTGGGAAACACTTTATCTGCCCTTCCATTCTAAATGATAGATTTGCTGGATAGAGTAATCTTGGATGTAGTTCCTTGCCTATCATGACTTTGAGTACTTCTTTCTTTCAGGCAAGCCTCTTCTAGGCCTGCAAGGTTTCTTTTGAGAAATCAGCTGATAGTCTGCTCCGGCCAGCAGAGCAGCCAACTGTGGCTTGACCACCTGTCTAGAGCAAATGGGTGAGGGGGGCAAGAGGCGCAAAGAATGGCAGCAAGACAATAAGTTCTGATCAAGCTGCAAAATTTTATTTCCAGGCAAAGACTTATATAGAGGGGGGAAGGGGAAGTGTGTCGCTACTTGATTGGTGAGGGGTACACAAAGGGGTGCTTCTTGATAGGTTACTGCGCGCATGCCGGGGCGCGTCTCCTATACTCTGATTGGTAGTCTGTGCTCGTGCTCTGTGCATGCTCCTTGTTGTTTCTGAGGAGCGTAACCCCCCGAGCTGATTGCATCAGCCGAAAGGCCAGATTCTGCCCAGCCCAGGTTCCTGACAATAGTCTAATGGGAACTCCCTTGTGAGTAACTGTCTACTTTTCTCTTGCTGCTTTTAAGATTCTCTCCTTCTCTTTAATCTTGGGTAATTTAATTATGATGTGTCTTGGTGTGCTCCTGTTTGGATCCAACTTATTTGGGACTCTCTGAGCTTCCTGGACATGTATGTCTATTTTCTTCACCAGAAAGTTTTCTTTCATTATTTTTGCAAATAGGTTTTCAATTTCTTGCTCTTCCTCTTCTCCTTTTGTCACCCCTATGAATTGAATGTTGGAATGTTTAAAGTTGTCTGTGAGGTTTCTAAGCCTCTCCTCATGTTTTTTAATTCTTGTTTCTTCATTCTGTTCTGGTTGAATGTTTATTTCTTCCTTTTGTTCCAAATCATTGGTTTGAGTCCTAGTTTCCTTCCCTACTTACATTGATGGTTCCCTGTATATTTGCTTTATTTATTTGTATAGCCTTCACTTCTTTTATTTTGTGGTCATACTCAATCATTTTTGTGAGCATCCTGATTACCAGTGATAGAATGCTGCATCTGATAGTTTGGCTATCTCCTCATCACTGAGTTCTTTTACTGGAGTTTTTATCTATTTTTTCATTTGGTCCATATTTCTTCATCTCAGCACACCTACTACATTGTAAGGGGCAGAGCTGTAGGTATTTGCCAGGGTGGGACAACCTACTTCTCCACATTGTGGTACTGTATTGAGGGGTGGGGACAGAGAGGGAACAATGTGGGTTGCTTGGCTCTTGTCCTGCTTGCAAGAGTCTGGCAGTTTCTCCTGTCACCACAACACCCACAGGTTTTTACAGCCAGAGTTTCTGAGGCCTTATCTTGTTGGCACTGGAACCCTGGGTTGTGCAGTCTGTCTCAGTCCCCAGTTGTTCCTCCTGGTTTCTCTGCACACAAATGTGAGACCAGTTAGTCCTCTAGCTACCACAGACACTGCCTCACACCAGATCTGCCATCTGCTGCCTTGCCACATGTTCTCTCTGCCCCAGCTGCCTGTCTCTGTCCCTCCAACTAGTCTAAATGAATGTTTCTTCTTTAACACATTGGTTGTTGGACTTCTATACAGTTCAATTTTCTGACAGTTCTGGTTGTTTTTCTTTTTAAATTGGTTGTTTTTTGTTTTTTGTTGTGTGAGAAGGTGAAGCATATCTACCTACACCTCCATCTTGGCTGGAACTCCTTGTTCATAATATTTTCCTACAATCCTTTGTATTTCTTTGGTGTTGTTATTTCTCCTCTTTCATTCCTGATTTTATTTACCTGAATCCTTTCTCTTTTTTTCTTAAAGAAAAAATGATTTGTCAATCTTGTTTATTTTTTCAAAGAATCAGCTTTTGGATTCATTGATCTTTTGTTTCATTTTTTAAGACAGTATTTCATTTATTTCTGCTCTGATCTTAATTATTTTCTTCCTTCTACTCATTTTGAGCTTTGTTTCTGTTTCTTTAAAATTCCTTTAAGTGTAAAGTTAGATTGTCTATTTAAGCTTTTTCTTGTTACTTGAGATAGCCTTAATGCTATGAATTTCCTTCTCTCTTAGGACTGCTTTCACAGTATTCCATAGATTTTGGATTATTGTGTCTTTATTTTAATTTGTATGAAGGTATCATTTGATTTCTTCCTTGATCTAGTTTTGACCCATTCACTGTTTAATAACACGTGATTTAGTTTAAAAAAAACATGTTATGTTTTTTCTTTTTTTTTCAGTGATCTTCTTGGGATTGATTTCTAGTTTCATAGCATTGTAGTCTGAAAAGATGCTTGATGTGATTTCAATCTTCTAAAATTTATTGAGACTTGGTTTGTGTTCTAACATGTGGTTTATCCTACAAAACATTCATGTGCACTTAAAAAGTATGTATACTATGCTGCTTTGGGGTGAAATGCTATGAAGATATCAATTAAATCCACTTAATCTAGTGAGTCATTTAAGGCTGCTGTCTCCTTGTTGATAACTCTGACTGGAAAGTCTATTCATTGAAGTCAATAGGGTGTTAATATCCCTGACTATGACTGTATTTCTGTCATTCTCTCCCTTTATGCCCATCAAGATTTGCTTTACATATTTAGGTGCTTCTATGTTTGGTGTGTAAATATTTACTAGGTTTATATCGTCTTGTTGGATATTCCCTTTATCATTATTAGTGTCCTTCTTTATCTCTTACTATACCTTAGTTTTAATTTTTTAATTTTAAATAATTAATTTATTTATTTCTAGAGAGAGGGGAAGGGAAGAAGAAAGAGAGGAAGAGGAACATCAATGTGTGGTTGCCTCTCATGTGCCCCCTACTGGGGACCTGGCCCACAACTCAGGCATGGGCCCTTACTGGAAATTGAACTGGTGACCCATTGGTTCATAGGCCTGCACTCAATCCACTGAGCTATGCCAGCCAGGGCTATAACCTTAATTTAAAAGTATATTTTGTTGGATAAAGTTACTACTACACCAGCTTTTTTTCTTTTCCTCTTTTCATGAATTTTCCCATCCCCTACTTTTAGTCTGTGTTTATCTTTGGATCTGAGATGAGTGTCTTGGAGGAAGAATATATATAGGTCTTGTTTTCTTATCCATTCAGCTACCCTGTGTCTTTTGGTTTGATCATTTAAGCCAGTGGTATCAAACTCATTTTCACCAGGGACCACATCAGCCTTGTGGTTGCCTTCAAAGGGCTGGATGTAATTTTAGGACTGAATAAATGTAATTACCCCTTAACAGTTAAGCAAGAGCTCAGCCCTGCCTTTGGGTAGAAACAAGGTACCGGGCCAGAAAAAAAAAAGGTTGAGGGCTAGATTCAGCCCGTGGGCCTTGTGTTTGCCACCTGTGATTTAAGCCATTAAATCACATTAAGGTGATTATATTAGGTGATTTTACATTAAGGTAATTATTGATAGATATATAGTGCCATTTTACTGTTAGAGTAATTTCCTCTTGTCTCCTCCTCCTCCTCCTCCTCCTCCTCCTCCTTCTTTCTTTTCTTTTTCAAGTAAGCCCTTTTAACATTTGTCGCAGTATTGGTTTGGCATTAAGAAACTCCCTTAGTTTTTTTTGTTTGGGAAACTCCTTATATCTCCTTCAATTTTAAGTGACAATCTTGCTGGGTAAAGTAACCTTGGGTATAGGTCCTTGCTTGTCATGACCATGAATATTTTGTGCCACTCTTCTACTGGCTTGAAATGTTTCTATTGAGAAACCAGATGACAGTCTAATTGGTGCTATCTTGTAGGTAACTACCTGCTTTTCTCTTGTGGCTTTTAGGATTCTCTCCTTGTCTTTAAGCCTTGTCATTTTAATTATGATGTGTCTAGGTGTAGGCCTCTTAAGGGCTAACTTGTTTGGGAATCTGAGCTTAGGAAATTGTGTGTCCTTTTCCTTCATCAGTTTAGGGAAGTTTTCCGTCATTATCTCATCAACTAGGTTCTTGATCCCTTGCTTGCTGTCTTCACTTTCTGGTATTCCCATGATCTGGATGTTGTTTTGCTTCATGATGTCCAAAATGGTTCTTAAACTCTCCTCATTTTTTAAAATTCTTTTCTTTTTGCTGCTTTGTCTGGGTGTTTTTTTCCCTACCCTGTCTTCCAAATCACCTTTTTCTCCCCTTCTGCTTCATCTAATCTACTGTTTATTTCTTCCAGTGTATTATTTATTTCAGATATTGCACTATTGGTGACTAGTCCTTTTTTATGGTTTCTATGTCTTTTTTCATGCTGTTGAGTAACCTTATAATCATTATTCTAAATTCACTATCTGATAAATTCCTTCCCTCCTTTCATCTAGTTCTTCTTCTAGATAACTGTCTTGTGGTTTCTTTTGGAGTTTGTTTCTTTGTCTTCCCATTTTGGCTTCTGCTTTGTGTTTCTGCCATAGTCGTTGCACTAATTCACTGTTAAACCTGTCAGTTGTTAAACTAATCAGGCTGTAATCAGCAGCCTGGCTTAAGCTCCACAGAGTGGGGAACAGTAATTCCTGTGGGTGGGGCTCTTGCTTCCTTTCAGGCTGATGCCACTTGGAGAGGAGTGCTTTGTCTGAGAAAGATGGCTTCTGCATTATGGGGAATGACTCAGCACAGGTATCCTGGTGTTTATTCCTTCAGCTCTCTCCCCAGAGGCACCACCCCAGACTCTTCTCAAGTGTCTCTGTCCACTCTGCCCTCCCTCTGCTGGAGTTCAGGATTAGTGGCTGTAAACAGAATTTTGTGTGTTGGTCCTCCACCTAGGAGTCAGAAACTCTTGCTTTTCACAGGTGGATGTTATCTGGGGTTCATTTTGGCTCTGGTGCTATAAGCTGGGGAGCCCAGCTTGGGGTTTAGATCCCACATTTCTCAGAGGAACCCTGCAGCCACTGAAATATCCCTCTGGAATTTCAGCTGCTACCTGTAAGAAAGAGAAGAGTAAACCATGCTTAAAGTTAGCAGAATAAAGGAGATAAAAGTTAGACCAAATATGAACAAAATTGAGATTATTGAACAATAGGAAAAAGCAATAAATTAAGAGTTGGTTTTAAATAAAAATTAAATAAAATTAAGATTGTGATCAACGACAATCAAATAGGCACCTTGGGACTTCACACAGTTTTCCCAGCATCCTTCAACTGTTCAAAACACTCTGCAAAATCCTTTGTTGGAATTGCCATCGGCTGCCCTGTTTTATTTTCCTGGATTTTATCAATGGTCTGAAATCTCTTTCCTTTCAAAGTTGACTTTAGTTTTGGGAAAAGCCAGTAGTTTTTGGAATCACCCCTTAAGCTTCTGGTTCTTGCAATGTCAGTCACCAATCTTTGTTTATTACAGCCCATAGATGTCCAACATTCTCAGGTGTTCTGCTTGTTGTAGGTCTTCCAGAATGTGGGTCACTCTTAACAGATTTCTGACCATCTTCGAAGTGTTTGTGCCCCACTTTTATTTGTACTGCATTCATTGCATCATCCCCGAAAGCCTTCTAAATTATCTAAATAGATTCCACAGAGGAATTGAGCTTAACACAAAATTAGACGCATATTCATTGTTCTACTCACTCAGTCATATTGAATGCAAGAGCCACAAAGTACACATGCTCACTCAGCAGCATCTATTGCCCCCACTGACTAGTACAGTGAAGTTGTCATTGTTCATACATGCACATTCCAGTCCTACTGTCTTTGGCTGCCAGGTTACATCAGTGTCGCATAAACTATTCTTGTTATGTTAATAATTCCTGGACTTTTTCAGACAGACCTCATATATCTATGCTAAATTATTCTTCTTTCTCCTAAAGAAGTCCCTCTAACTTTCTTGTAATACTGGTTTGATGGTGATAATCACCTTTAAATTTTCTTGTTTGGGTAGATTTTATCTTTCCTTCAATTTAAATGGTAGCCTTGATGGGTAGAGTAGTCTTGATTGTAGGTTCATTCCTCTCATTAGTTTGAATATTTTGTGTCAATTCCTTCTGCCCTGCAAACGTTTTGTTGACAAATCAACTAATAGTTTTATAGGAGTTCCCTTTAGGTAACTAACTGTCTTTCATTTGCTGCTCTTAAGATTCTTTGTTTTTTACCTTTGCTATTTAAATTATGTTTTGTTGTGGTGTGGGCCTCATTGTTTCATTTTGTTTGGGATTCTATGCCTCCTTGACTGGTACTTCTATTTCTTTTGTGAGGTTAGGACATTTTTCAGTCATTATATTCAAAAAGGTTTTCAGTCCCTTGTTCTTTCTCTTTCTTTTCTGGTATCCCTATGATGCAAATGTAGTTATACATGATATTTTCCCAGCGGTCCCTTAAATTATCTTCAATTTTTATTAAATTCTTCCTTCTTTTGATGTTCCCATTGTTTTTTTGAACCTTGTCTTCAAAATCACTGCTTTGATCCTCTGCATCTAATCTGATGTTGAGTTCTTCTAGTGTATTCTTTGTTTTAGTTATCATTTTATTTTTTTCTGACTGGTTCTTTCTTATGGCTTCAATGTCCTTTTTTTATGATTACTATCTCTTTGTTGAAGTTCCAAATTCCTTGAGCATCCTTATAAACTGTATTTTTAACTCTGTACCTGACAGATTGCTTGATTTCATTTTGTTTATTTCTTTTGATGGAGTTTTCTCCTGTTCTTTTATTTAGGATGTGTTTCTTTGTCTCCTCATTTTGACTGTCTTTCTATGTTTGTTTTTACATATTAGGTATATCTGCTAATTCTCTCAATCTTGGCAAAACTTTATGTAGTTGTGTTCTTTGGGGCCCAGTGGTACAGTCCCTTCATTCTTCTGAGCTGGATATTTCAAGAGTGTCCCTTTGTGGGTTGTGTGTGCCCTCCTGTTGTAGTTGAGCCTTGATTGTTTTTGGCACATCTGTGGGTAGATAGACACTTAGGCTAACTGGCTGCATGGATTGGCTATGACCACAGAGTTGAACTGCTATGTGGGAGGCTGAGCCAATGGAGTGAGATTCAACCCAGTGGGCCCTGGGGTCTGCTGAGACTACCCTTTGGGTGTGCCACTGTGTAGCAAAACAGGTGGTGCTGTTTCATAATCCAAAACTAGATACTGAAGTGTGATGCTTTTGGAGCCCCTTAGGAGGACTCAGCTGCTGGCCAAGGTTGGCCACTCCCTGTTACTAGTTCAGGGCTACCACAGTATAATCTGTGGTTGGTAGCTGCCTGCACTGGACCTGGAAGAGTGTGGGAGAGGCTGCACTGTAAACCAAGGTCAGCTGCCACCAGTATCAGGCCTGGGGCAGCAAAAGGCACAGAGTAGCAGTAGGGTCTGCTGCTAACTGCTGGTTGCTTATAAGGCTCGGCTACTGAAAGAGCCTCAGGTAGTATGTGATTTGGGTGAGGTGGAGTTTCCGGGAGTCACTAGGGTGGGGTGAGTTGTGTTCACAAGCTTAATACACATTCAGAATTGGCTGTGTGTGTGGAGGGCTCAACACCAGGACAATGGCAGCCATCCCTCAAACCCTTGCTCTGAAGCCACACAACTCACAACTCCCTGTATGTACCTGTGCCTCCCGAGCTGCTGTCCTCCTGAAAAAGATACTACACAGAAAAAGATATTGTACTTATTGTTTATTCCATTGATTTCCAAAGATGTTTGAGTTTCTATGTCCCATCTCTAGGGAGAAAGAAATTAGCCCCAAACAGCTAAGACTGACAAATAAAAACAAAAATCAAAAGAAGAAATGAGAAAAAGAAATGGCTAAGCTAGTGTTGCAGAAAGCCCTGAGATTCCTTAGGTGTCATGTTATACCTCTAATGCATTTGCTCTTTTATGGGAGACACGTTTTAATTTTTGCTCATCTAATAATTGCAATGCTTAATGAGATAATTTTTGAGAAGAAAAAAGGCATTGGATATGATAACATAAAATCACAGTTAAATTTGTTCCCAAACTCATAAAGTACAGAGACTTTTCTTGTATTTTTTGATTAGTTAAAAACAATTCAGTATGTTTATCTTGGTGTTTCATAGTACCCTTCCACTTAGAAACACTTATGAATGTGAACATGTCGGTAGAATTCTTTTTTCTTCTTGCAGCTAAACCCTGGGCTGCCTATCTGTATTTTTGCCCAAGGTTTTCCTTCTTCACAGATTGCTTTGCTCTTTTCAGCTCTTTAACCTAGCTTTCATCCCATTTCTGTGTGGTGGGGCAGCTGGCCTAACAGGGCTTCTGTCCTGGAAGTTGATCTAGGAGAAGGGATCTCTTCCTGGCATTCTATTCTGGTTCCAATGCATTCATGAGTGCCTCCTTTTGGTGCACTTAAATTAGAACAATTATTTGAGGCTCTGGCCTCAACTAGCAACTGACTTTCTTTTGCAGCTTTCCCCAGGGATCTTTGAGAAGATCCTCCGGTGGTCCAGCTCTCTTCCTCCTGCCCATGCTTCCTCTGTGTCCCCTCAGAGCACTTTGTAATCTCCTGCTATAAATTCTTATTGAGACAAGTGACTGAATGTGAGATCTATGGGGCTTGACTCACCATTTTTCTCCAATTAGTCTGAAGCCACTAAGCAGCTCTAGGGCACAAATGTGCTTTCTGCTCTCACCCAAAATATACACAACTAACTTTACAGAAAACCTGGTGGAAGGTGTAAGAACAGCAATCACAGATGAGTGTGTGAAAATGATACAAAGATAGCTGGAGGACATAGCCTGTCTTACTTCAGTCTGCTATAACGGGACACCATCAACTGGGGTTTTTTAACAATAGAAATATATTTCTCACAATTCTGGAGTCTGGAAAGTCCAAGATAAAGGTGCCAGTATTGTTAGGTTCTGGTGAGAGCCCTCTTCCTGGTTCGCAGATGTCTTCACATAACACTCTTGTGGACATTGGGAGACACACACACAACAAGCTCTCTTATCTCTGTTCTTATAAAAGCACTAATTCCATTCATGAGGAGTTCACCCATATAACCTAATTAGACCCAAAGGCCCCACCTACTCATACCATCATATTGGGACTTTGAAATTTAACATATAAATTTTTGGAGGGTACACAAACATGCCATCCTTAACATAACCATATCCAGAATTTGTTTTCCTAGAGTAATTACACAATATCCTGAGTTGCTATATCTCCTTCTCTACCCTCTGCCAAGTCCTGAAAATGGTTTTAGGTTGCTGATGGGAAATAAACAGTCTCAGAACTTACAGTGGATGGGTCAATTGATCTGCCTTTATTCATACTGACAATAGTTGTCACATCACTCTCTTGATAGTGGTGTAATTAAGCATACATATTTTCATTTAAGTAATAACTTTTTGAAATGGGGGAGAAATCCACTTTCATCATGAATTGGATATATATGGACATCAGTCTCTGGAATTATTTTGGATTTATATATTTTTAAAAATCTTGTAGCTTTCACATAAACTACATTTTTATTTTAAGGAACAGCAAGGATTTAAAGATACATAGTGGGAATTGTGAGTTGGCTATGCCTGAGTTCCTTTCCCAACTCTTCTCTGAGCTTCCATTTGTGAATCTGATAAATGGAAATCATAATACTTGCTCTGTGTTCAATACGGAACTGTTGTGAAAGTAAGTAAGGCAATACGTGTGAAAGTGTTTTATTAACTGTAGTTTATATAAACTATGAAATTCATCTAATATTGATAGTCATTCAACTTGCAATATCATATCCCAATCTACATATTTAATTTCCACTTGTGTTACTTATTTTGAAAAAATGTGTCAGGAAGCATTCAGTCAGGAAACATGTTCACTTTCCCCAATCTCCATGCATTTGCTTTCTCATTAAGAGAAATTGAATTTGATTCTTTACTTTTACTAAGATATTACTAAAAAGACACTGCTTATTTTGTGGCTGTCTCCTCTACTCTTCGAGTCTAGGAAGCAACTTCAATGATTTTGTATGAAGGATCCCATCATCAAAATCTTTGAGGTTTACTTGGGAATTTGGTGTAGAAGTTTGTTGGGTGGATAGGATAAGAGATGAGCAAAGTCTTGGAGTATATGTGCATGTGTGTGCATGTGTCTGTGTGGGATATGTGTGTGATGGATATATATCATTGTGTGTGTGGTGTGCCTATGTAACATTGTATGTGATACAGTATGTGTATGTCTGTGGTGTTAGTTTATTGAGCACTAAGGCCTCAAGGCTCAGGTACCTGAATTTATTACTAGAAATATGTCTATTGGTGCCCAAGGCTCTGTCACCTCAGACTTAGTTATGTTTGCCTTTTGTGGCCCTAACACAATACTTTGGCAACATTTGTTGGATCACTAAATACAGTACAGTGTTAGGTGCACCACAAGCACAAGGCTGCTCCATAAGAAAATGCCCATTGCCACAGCTGGTATGGCTCAGTGCATTGAGTACCAGCCTGCAAACCAAAGGGCCTCTGGTTTGATTCACAGTCAGGGCACATGCCTAAGCTGTGAGCCAGGTCTCCAGTATGGGGTGCTTGAGAGGTACCACACATTGATGTTTCCTTCTCTTCCTCCCTCTCTTCCCTTCTGATAAATAAAATCTTTTAAAAAATAAAATAAAATCTGCTTTAAAAAAAAAAGATGCCCAGGTCACTGGGGTGACATCCTCAGAGCAAGACCCACCTCATGGAGAGATGGTCATGTGAGACAGAAGCATGGGCAGGCTGTTGCTCCTCTTGGAAGGGCATGTGGAAGACTGTGGGAAGTGTGGTGTGGGTCTCTTTCTGCATGGCTAGCACAGGTCACTAATCAGGAGTCCACTGTGCATAGCTGGGAGGAAGGTGGAGTGCTGTTGAGAAGGTGTGTCATGAGAGCAAGGGTCAGGTCTGACTGAGAATGCGGGCACAGTCAGGATTTACTACAGGGGCAACTCTGGGTTTCACAGTAGAGGAAGTAGTGGAGAGTAAGGGAATGGGTGGCCGACAGCCCACTGGATGATTTAGTGCACTTGGGTGGCAGAAGACAGTGAAGGCTGAATCTTGGGTAACTCTAAGGATAAGCAAAGGTTATATTACAGTTTAAATGGTGCATTGTCAATGCACACTTAAATTACTTCATTGCTTAACTATTTAATTTATATTTGTTAATCCATATTATAAATCTCTTCTTCATTGGTAAACTTCTAGAAGACACAAACCATTTGTTCAATTCATTCCATGTAGCACTGAATAGAGAGTGACCTGTGAGGACCTCAAACTAATTTTTATCCTGTTTTGAATACTCATTTGAGTAAGTGCAACATGTTGATCTGAAATGTTTGCTAAAATACTGTGGTTGGTTGGGTAATTTCTGTGGCCGAAAAAATTATGCCTTAGGCCCACATAGGTTACTAATATTCTTATGAAAATGCATGAAAATTTACTATATGGCTGTTAACTTTTTCATCAAAATACTTTATCTGTCTTATATTTTGTTATTTAATATAGAAAAACTAATTAGACACTTTTGTGGCCTAATTACTTGCTAAATGTAACTTATTTCCAAAATGAAATGATCTTGGAGTTTCACTACTATAAACAGTGCTTAGATTCAGTATGCTATATTTATTTTTAGATTTTAAAACAGCCAAATAGTTTGCTTTCAATTTTCAGGGGAAAAAATTTCTTCTGGGCTAAAGTCCTGTGTACTGAGTATCTTTATGGTTGACTGTTTCCATCCAAACTCCAAAGTGTGGAAAGCAAAGATTTCTAGTGACTCAGTTTTAATAGCAGTTTGGCTAATATTGGTGCTTATTAAATACCAATTTTTTTAATTGTAATGTAGTTATAGGTAGATTTAGTCAAGCACATGACACCACAACAACTTGCCACACTGTGAATGAGTATGTAGGGGTGGAATTGAGCAGCATCAGGTTAGAGCAGTGAGTGCAGCTTGTAGGTTTCAGGATTGCTTGCTGATGAGCTGCTTTTGGGTTGATGCTGAATGCATGGACTCCAACCAAACTAGTGTTCAGTTTGATATCAGGTTTGGTTTAGTTGAGAAAAGTGGACACATATGTTCCAAGCACTGTGTTCTAGACACTTTCATAATGTATCAGCTTCCTCTATTTCATTATTACTGATAAGTATGGTTAATCTTTTTATTGGTATGTGAGGACTGACAGACAGGCTGAGCAAGATTAAGTAACCTGTCCAACATGTCACAAATTGGAAAACATCTTTTCTGGGACTCAAACTATATCTAACAATAAAGCTCATGCTTTTATCTATGTGAAGACATAGTTTGACAAGTTTTTTTCAAAGTTTTAACTTGTTTTGAACATATTTGGATTTAATTCCTGTTGATTAAAGTATTAGCAAACTAGGTGTATATTTGTTTTGAAATAAATCAAAACCTTTGTTTTGTTATAATTAAGGGAAAGTCATCATTAACCTTTGGCCTGTGGGTCTGATTTAACTTCAGAATCACAGTAGGTTAAGTGGAGGGAGAGATCTGTTTTCATGCAGCATGGCTGGCATGAGCTCACATTGTTCTTAGATCCATGTTTTGTCCCTGGGACTCTGCATATATTCCTCTGATGTACAGACAGACCACAGGGACAGGCTCTCCTCTCTTCTTGTTCTGGAGTGGCATATTTTTTCAATCTGTACTGAAAAATCTTCAGTGCAGAGTTGTGATCAGAACAAAAGAGTAAACAGTCACATTTTGATTTTGTTGGGTGACAAATGAGTCTGCATTTATGAGTGAACTATGGGAATCAGAGGTAGGTTTGAGGAGATGGCTTAGATGTGCCATCTTTTCTTTTGTATGCTTTCTTGGCGCAATTTTTTACTGCTGAGACCGATTTACTGTAGAGTCCTATTTACCTACATGAAAATTATAGGGAAGAAAAACCTTATACTGCATTCTGTCAGAGTGATTAAGACAATGGGTTTCAGTGTCAAACATTCCTGGATTTGAATTTTAACTCTCACTTCCTAGCTGTGTGACTTTGGGCAAGTTACCCATCTGTCTGAGTCTTGGTTTTCTCATCTGTAAAGGTAATAACAGTACCTGACTCACAGAATTGTTGTGAAAAATAAAATGTAAGTCTCTTAGGATAGTGTCTAGCACATATATCACATATAATTATATGCAGTTATAATTTTTTTATTTTTTAATCCTCACCTGAGGACATTTTTTTATTGCTTTTGGAGAGAGAGAGACAGGGAGAGAGAAAGAGAGAGAAACATTGATGTGAGAGAGAAATATTGATTGGCTGCTCCCCATATGTTGCTAGACTGAGTATCATATGTACCCTGACAGGGATCAAATCTGCAACCTGGGTATGTGCCCTGACCATGTCAAACCTGGAACCTTTTGGTAATGGGATGATGCTCCAAACAACTGAGTGACTCCAGCCAGAGCTACATTTTTTAGTGTTTTAATTTTTGTTATATTGTTCATCTTTTAGGTATAGCTATTATATTTATTTCTTAAAGGCATCATATGCAGAGGACAAGGAAGATCATTCTTTGAGTTTTAATGCTACTGTTGTCTTCCGCTTCCATGACTTAATGAAACTCCCTTTCAATATTTCTGGTTCAGCGTTCATCTTGCCAACATTCATCAAATGAAGAAAACCTGGGACTCTGCAGAGCCATAGAGTTATTTGTGGCCATGTCCACTATGACAAGGAGACCTCTAAGACCAAGCAGTACTCATTGAGAATATCAGAGTGTTATGCATGCCCTGCAGGAAAGGCAAAATCCAAGTAAAACAGGAAAAAACAACGGACAGTAACCAGAGGGGAGGATGGAGAGGGATAATGGGGGAAAATAGGGGAAAGGCCATCAAAGAACATGTATAAAAGACACATGGACAAAGCCAAAGAGTATAAGGGTTTATGAGGGTGGGAGGGTATAGGTATGAGGGTGGGGGAAATGGGGACAACTGTACTTGAACAACAATAAAAAAAACAAAAAAAACAGGAAAGTCCAGGACCCAAGATACTGCAGGCTGGGACACAAGCTTGCTGTTTACCTCGAGCTGGTGTGATAACAAAAGGCTCTACTAAGACAACTTGAAAGCTGAAACCTCAGTCTTTGTACCTGGGCTGCAGTTCTTGCAGTAGCAATGATAGTGACCTTTTATGCTACTGGAGCCTGGGCTCCCTAGAAGGTAGAAGGGTAGAAACTCACAAAAGGCAGGTACAGCTACTGAAGCACACCTATCATACCCTCACATGTACAGCATTTAACTATTACTAAGAATACGTTTTATGGAGGTGTTATTCTGTTTCTACTACCATAGACATGGCTGGCTAGCATTGCTTAAGCACTAACTATGTTTCAGGTAGTGTGTTAACTGCCATACATATACACAGACAGGGGTAATTAGGCCAGCCCAAAGTTGCACAGCAAATGACAGGTGAAGCCACAGCTCTGTGTCTGACTTGTTCAAAGCCTGGGCTCTTTAATACAGTGCCAGACTAGTCATTTAGCTAAGGCATTAAAGGTAGAGGTCAGAACAATCTGGCCAGCAGAAAGCACTTTCTCTTATTGAGCTCTGGGTTTTAGAACTTTCCAATCTTGGTGTTCTAAGAGGGTGTCTGTGAAGAGGAATATTTCATAATTCAATTATATAAATAAGCATTGTTGTACATTTTTACATATACAACTCTGACTTTTTCACCTCCTGTTCTCCTCTTGAAAAAAGAGTAAAAATGTCTAAAGACAAGTATTTTATCCTGACAGAATTCACTGAGATTACTCAAGTCCTTTCATAAATTGAACCTAATTTTCAAAGTCAACAGTGTGTGTGTGTGTGTGTGTGTGCATACATAATATAATATTTGAGTTGCTCCTTTATCTTTTGATGGATCACATTTACAGAGGCTGTTAACAAAATGTGTAAATATTTGTCATGTAATAAAGCTGAACCCAAATGCATGAAACTAAAGTGTATTATAGTGGGAGTCTTTACAGATAAACAGTCAACAAGAAAAAAAATACGTAAAGTTTAGAATTATAAAACAAATACTCAAGAAAATAATATTCTTTCGAAATAGCATAGAAGAAGTAATTTAAAAAATACTCTGGACTGTGCATGGGAGACTATGTCTGGGGCAACAGCTGCAGCTAGACCCCAAGCTTGGCCATCCTCACCATTCACCTGGTGGTCTGCAGCAATGTTGTACAGTTGCCCCCCGGGGCCTACAGCACCATCCCTGGTGGCATGCTCTTTAGCACCATTCCAAGAGAAATATGTGGAAGCAGGAACTTATGGTCAAGATGGCAATGTAGTAATGCAGATCACCTCCTTGCACAACTGCATCAAAATTACAACTAAACTATAGGACAACCATCATTCAAAAACTGTTAGAAATCAAGCTGAATGAAAGTCCTAAAACTAGGAATTAAGGAACAAACTACATCATGACTGGTAATAGGGACAAAGACATGGAACAAGCTGGTCCCATGCCTGCATGTGGTGGATAAGAATCTGCAAGGAAATCTCAGGAGCAAGGGGTTCCAGTCCTACATCAGGTCCCCCCATCCCAGGGTTCCAGTGCCAGAAAGAAGTCACCATAACATTTGGCTGTAAAAACCAGAGGGGATTGAGGCTTTGGACGACAAACTGATGGAATTCCTGAAAATTCCTTTTAAAGGGCTCATGCACATATGTACTTGACTCACTTGCTCTGAGCTCCAGCACAGGGGCAGCAGTGTGAAAGGCACCAGGGACATATAGGGAGGAACTGAATTGCCTGGCAACAGGTTGAGAGCTGCACCAACTTTCTCCCAGAAAGGAGTGCTAGCAGAGGCCAGCATTCCTTTTTGAAGTCCTCCCCACAGAGAGCCACAGAGCCATAGGAGGCTCCATATTGGGGACTCTTTAATACTGTTTGCCCCAGTGCGGTTCCCTGAGGCCCTACCCCACCCAATCAGTAGGCCGACCCAACCTGTTTCCAGTGGCTTTTCCATACAAATGGCTTGGCTTTGCCCATACTTCAGATTTTCCTAAATTCTCTTAAATAAGCACGATCTGGCTTTGGTGAGACCCATACCTCTTATTAAGTTATCCCAGGCCCACCAATAACAGCAGCCACGGTTCATAACTTGGTTCATAACTTGACCTTGCCTGGACATCTCCAAGTCTAGCAGAAACAGCAGCCATCTGCAGATTGCTTTGTAACTTATGCTATATGACCTTGGACAGAACAGGCAGTGGCTGACCTTGGCTATGCCAAGAGCAGTCAAGATGCAAATACAATAAGAGGGTGTACATATCCCACATTGTGGGCACATCTTGAGTACCCCAATTGGGTAGTAGGCAAGGCTGTGACACTGGGCTCTACAGGACATCTACTACCTTAGGCTACTCTATCAAGCCTGGAAAATGTAGCAGCTCTACCTAATATACAGAAACAAACACAGGGAGGCAGCCAAAACAAGATGACAAAGAAACATGTCCCAAATGAAAGGACAGAACAAAACTCCAGAAAAAAACTAAACAAAATAGAGATAGGCAAGCTACTAAATGCAGAGTTCAAAACACTGGTTACAAGCATGCTCAATGAATGTAGGAAAGGGCAGATGAACTCAGAGAGAACTTCAATAGCATGAATAAGGACATAGAAACCATAAAAAAAGAACCAGTTAGAAATGAAGGGTATACTAACTGAAATGACAAACAATTTACATGGAATCAACAGTAGAGTGGATGAAGCTGAGAATCAAATCAGCAATTGGAATATAAAGAAGCAAAAAACAACCAATCAGAAGAAGAAGAAAAAAAAAAAACAAATCCAAAAAACAAGAATAGTGTAAGGAGTCTCTGGGACAACTTCATGAATGCCAACTTCATTATGGGGGTGCTGAAAGGAGAAGAGAAGAGCAAGAAATTGGAAACCCACTTGAAAAAATAACAAAAGAAAACTTTTCTAACTTGGTGAAGGAAATAGACATACAAGTACAGGGAATGCAGAGTTCCAACAAGATGAACCCAAAGAAACCCACCCCAAGATACATCATAATTAAAATTCCAAAGATTAAAGACAAAGGTAGAATGTGAAAAGAAGCAAGAGAAAAGCAGTCAGTTGTTTACAAAGGAGCATCCATAAGACTGTCAACAGATTTCTCAAAAGAAAATTTGTAGGCTAGAAGGGAATGGCAAGAAATATTCAAAGTGATAAAAGCAAGGACCTACAAGCAAGATTACTCTATCCAGCAAAGCTATCATTTAGAATCAAAGGAAAGGTAAAGAGCTTTTCAAACAGAAAAAACTAAAGGAGCTCATAACCACCAAACCAGTATTATATGAAATGTTAAAGGATCTTCTTTAAGAAGAAGAAAATAAAAATATGAATGATAAAATGGTAACAAATACATATCTATCAACAATTAAATCTAAAAAAAAAACTAAATAATCAATCAAGCAGAACTGATACAGAATCAGAGATACAGAGAACATTTTGATGCTTGCCAGATGGGAGAGGTTGTGGGGGAGGGGTTGGCAGAAAAGGAAGTGATTGGGAAGTACAAATTGGTAGTTACAGAATAGTCATGGGTATGTAAAGTAGAGCATAGGAAACAGAGTTGCCAAAGAACATCTATGCATAACTCATGGACATGGACAACAGGGTGGGGATTCCCTGAGGGAGTGGGGAGGGCACTGAGTAGGGGAGGGCAAAGGGAAAATTTGGGATGACTGTAATAGCATAATCAATCAAATATAATTTAAAAATTCCCTGGTACTCTTGAGTCACATTCAAACCTTTCTGTCTCTTATGACAGTCTATATTTAGCACAATGTATTATATGTGTTTATATGTACATCTTGTTATATAAAAATATATATGCATATAGTCTCTCCCATATATTTTTGTTTTAAAGGACAGTAAATCCTGTTGTATTCTAGATTTTTCTTACAGATATATCTGTATCTATCTCTTCAAATTTTTGAAAACTAGTCATGTATGTTCAGGAACATCTTTGAGGGGTCCAATAATCTTTCTGTTCCCCTCATTCAGTACAAAACAATTTCCTATTACTATGTGGGATTACCTTCTGTGAATATAGAATATTTCATATAAAACCAAAACTTCATCTGAAGAGGAAATATTTGGATAAAAGGCAAGGCCATTTCCACCTTATGAATCATAGTTTATGACATCTGTGACTTGTTTTGCAAATGCAAGACTTGAGCTATCTCAGAATCCTTAAGGAAGGAAATATACTTAGGTTTCAATTTCTGGTTACGACCTCCAAAGCCCCCAAACCAAGACATATTCCTGGGAATACTACAGAAAAATGTGCTGTTCTCCCAGAAATGTACCCCTCTCTTGGCTTGAGTCTTGCTTTTCCTCTCTTGACTTGTTCTTGTCCTAACTCCTCTTCCTAATGCTTTATTGTAGGGTTGATTCACTTAAATAAGCAAGGGAGACCAGCCACATCCTATTACCACCTCATGTTCTCTTTCTGAATAATTATTTTGCCCTGGCTTCAATTCTCACTCATAAGATTTTCATATTGATAACACATATAGTTAGAACCTCTACTCCAGATTTACAAATGCTTATTGAAGATTTATGCTTGAATACTTTCTTCCATCTCAAAATGAACATCTTCAAATTCTGGCATAATTGTTTCTGCCAAACTCTCCAGGCTTGAGGATTTGTCAGTATTTTCAATCACTGGCCTCGCCATGCACCCCGATTTCTTCACCAATGTCTGTGAACCAGCCACCCCTTCCACAGTCGCCTCCTGCTGTTCTGTTTCTTCTTCTATTATCTTTTGCCCTCACACTCAGCCTTCACAGCTGGTGGGCTTCTAGCACAGGCTCACTAATCATTTACTTCTCTCTCAGCAAATGTTCTTGGTCACCTCCCGTGCACTCCTTCAGCAAAGGTTCTGAGGATACAGCAATGGGCAACTCTCTTCCCACCTTGGAACTTGCCACTACAGGATGTTTCATCCAGTGATTTTCTGCAAGACTGATTTTCCCACAGTGACAATGCTTATTACAATTGAGATGACATACCCTACACTACAGTAGAAATTTGAAGTGTGTGAAATATTATGTACCCTTTATTTAACTCTTGGTCATGGAAAAGTTATTATGTTTTTAGGAAGGCCTTGACATCTCTTATTTCAACTAAATGCGCAAATTAATTTTTTACTTTTATGCCCGAGACTATGTTTTGGTTTTAAGTAAAGACTTTCACAAGACCTGATAGTTTGGCTCTTTGCTCTGACATTTGAGACTTTAGAAATACACACACATTTTTCTAGAACATAACCAAGATGAGAAAACATTAGTAAGTGCACAGTTAATAATAAAAATGTTAAGAAAGTAGGGGGAAACATAGTAAATTCTCTAATTGCTTTTGGTAATGTGCCTAATGAGCTTTTTTTAGCCTCGACTTATTATATTTGATATACTTAAGATTGAATACTTAGCCTTGGATGGTATAGCTCAGTGGATTGAGTGAGGGCTGTGAACCAAAGGGTCGCCAGTTCAATTCCAGTCAGGGAATTTGTCTGGGTTACAGGCCAGGTCAACAGTGTAGGATGTGTGAGATGCAAACATACATTGATATTTCTCTCCCTCTCTTTCTCTTTCTCTTCCTCTCTCTCTGAAAATGAATATATAAAATCTTTTTTAAAAGATTGAGTACTTAGTCTAACCCAAACTGAAAAAATGTCACTGCAAGGAACAAGATGAAGAAAATTATTTTCTAAAAAGTGAACTTGAAAAAAACTATTTATTATAAGAGCAGTTTTAATACATAAAACAATTCAGTATGACTTCTGGCCAAGATGAAGACATAGGTAGATACACTGTGCCTCTTCACAAACCAAAACAAGGAAAGCAACATTTAAAAACAAAAAAAAAAAAGCCAGAACTGCCAAAAATTCAAACTGTATGGAAGTCCGACAACCAAGGAGTGAAAGAAACATGCATCCAGACTGGTAGGAGAAGTGAAGGAAGGCAGTGGGGGCTGAGAGGACACCCAGAAAGGAAGCTACTGGAGGACCAGGCAAGGAAATGACTGGTGGAGTGGAGAGTCCCACATTTGCATGTGAGAAACTTGGAAGAAGAACTGGGGAACAACCCCCATGCCAACCCAGTGTTCCAGTGCAGAGAAGTGGAGCCTCAAAAACTCTTCCTGAACAAACCTGTGGGGGTTACAGCAGCAGAAGAAACTCCCAGACTCACAAGAGAGTTTGTTGGAGAGACCCACAGAGTCTTAGAACATACATAAATCAAACCAACCCAGGAATCATCACCAGAAGGACCCAATTTGCTTGTGGGGGGTGTGGGAATTGACTGAAAGTTGGCCAAGACATTAGAAAGTGGCATTGTTCCCTCTCCAAATCCTTCCCCACATACAGCATCACAACCTAGCGATGAGTTGCCCCACCATGGTGAATACCTAAGACTCCTCCCTTTACCACGTAACAGGCATGCTGAGACCAAAAAAAAAAAAATAGGCCCAAATAAAAGAACAGGTCAAAGCTCAAAAAAAAAAAAAAAATACAACTAAGCAATGAAGAGATAACCAACCTATCAGATACAAAGTTCAAAACACTGGTAATCAGGATATTCACAAAAACAGTGGACTATGGTCATGAAATAGAGGAAAAAGTGAAGGCTATGAAAAGTGGAATAAAGGAAAATGTACGGGAAACCAACAGTGATGGGAAGGAAACAGACTCAAATCAACAGCTTGGAGCAGAAGGAAGAAATAAACATTCATCCAGAGAATAATGAGGAAACAAAAATTTTAAAAAATGAGGAGACTCTTTGGAACCTCTGGGACAACTTTAAATGTTCCAACATCTGATTCATAGGAGTTCCAGAAAGAGAAGAGGAAGAGTAAGAAATCAAAAACTTATTTAGAAAAATAATGAAGAAGAACTTCCCAAATCTGGCAAAAGAAATAGACTTTCAGGAAGTCCAGGAAGCTCAGAGCATCCCAAAGAAGTTGGACCCAAGGAACCACACACCATGGCACACTATAGTTGCATTAACCAACATTAAAGAGAAGAAATCTTAAAAGCAGCAAGAGAAAAGGAGACAGTTACCAACAAAGAAGTTCCCATAGACCACCAGCTGATTTCTCAAAAGAAACCTTACAGGCAAGAAGGTGCTGGAAAGAAGTATTCAAAGTCATGAAAAGCAAAGACCTGCATCTAAAATCACTCTATCCAGCAAAGCTATCATTTAAAGTGGAAGGGCAGATAAAGTGCTTCCCAGCTAAAGCCAAGTTAAAGGAGTTCCTCATCACTAAGCCCTTATTATATGAAATGTTAGAGGGACTTTCTAAGAAAAGTTAAAAAATATAAACAGTAAAATGACAACAAACTCACAACTATCAACAACCAAACCTAAAAAAAAAAACTAAGGAAAAAACTAGAACAGGAACAGAATAAGTAGCATAAATGGCAGGTACGAAATAGACAGGGGGAGGTTAAGCATATTATAAGAAATGTAGAAGCCAAAGTACTTATATATATGACCCATGGACATGAACTAAGGGACAGTGTGAGGGAGGAGTGCAGGTGGTAGGGAGGGTGCAGGGTGGACGGGAATAAATGGGGGAAAATGGGACAACTTTAATAGCATAATCAATAAAATATATTTTTAATAAAATGAAGAAAAAGACAATTCAGTATGTGTTTTGCTGTGACCCAAGTATCTATTAACATTTTTTTAAAAGAAAGTAGTTTTTACACTGTATGTTTATAATAAAAAAATTCAAAGGCTGCCAATGAACAGGGAATTAGCTCAGTCAAACCAAAAATCCAGTCACATTGTTCTGCCTCCCCAGGTTCACGAAATTTGAGAGAACCTCCTATAACAGCTTTCCATTTTGTGGTCTTTCTACTTAACCTGAAATTACAACTCACAATAACATGGAAACTAAAGCAGGATAGAACTAGGAGGAGAGTAAGGGTATAATTTAAGAATGACATCAACCATATTCTTGCAATTTATACTATTTAAAGTAGTTTTATTAATAATCTAGAAAACCAGCATAGAATTTGAAAAATTAATTAAAAATATTTCTCAAAAATCTGTCTTACTTTACAGACACAATTTTCATGTTTCCCATTAGTTATTAGTTTCCCATTGCTGTTGTGACAAATTACTGCAAACTCAGTGGTTTAAAACAACACAAATTCTTGTATTTCTATATATCAGAAGTCCCAAAGGGGTCTTAATGGGCTAAAATCAAGATTTCAACAGCACTACATTCTTTTCTAGAGGCTCTGGGGAAGAGACCTTGTTTCCCCCAGCTTAGAGAGGGTGTCTGAGTGGCTTGGATTATGGTCCTCTTCTTCCATCTTCTAAGCCAGCAGCAGCAGGTGGAATACTTCTCATGGTACATCACTGTTGCATCTTCTCCTTTGTCTCCATCTTCCACATTTAAACACCCTTCTGATTATATTACCACTCAGAGAATTTATGTTAATCTCCTTATCAGTTGACCAGCAACTTTAATTCCATTTGTTACCTTAATTCCCAGTTGCCATGTAACATAACATATTCACAGGCTCCAGAAATTATGATGTGGACATTTTGGGGGAACACTATTCATCATATCTCACATGGTTTAAGAACAGAACTGTGAAAGGTTAAAAAAAATCATATTCGAAAGCCTTTAGGTACATATTCTCTTCTCAAGATTTTAGATAAAGTATGTGTTTATGATGTTTTGATAGAAATACATTCTTTCAGAAGTTTCCTATCTCTGCACCAGACTAGCCATTCTATTCTGGTGGGTTTACAGAATAAGGTGAAAACATTATTCCTACTCCCCTTGATTAAAAAAAAAAGAAGTTGACATAATTGGAGGTATTGAAGAAACTCATTCATAAAGGGAGATAAAGCAGAGGACTAGAATCCAAGATTGAGATCCTCCAGCTTAGGAAAGTACAGAAAAATATTCCTGGAAGAAGCTGATAGAGTGAGCAATGCTGCCATAAACATTTCAGTTGGATTGAATATCTATTAGTAAAACTATTAGAGAAATGTCATTATCCTAAAATCATGGGAAGATACTTGTGTGGGTTGATTGAAGAAAAAAGAGAATTTCATATTCAAATTCTACCCATATAGCTGCCCTTCATAATTAAGATTGTTAAGTTCCTAGAAAAAAGGTCTTTGCTCTGCTACAAAATCCACTTGAGCTAAGATGGTACTAGGGATTCGTTTTAACCTGACATCATTTAAATTTAATCTAAATATGAACTTTACACCTTTCACCAAAAATAATTCAAAATGATCATAGACTTTAAGATGAAAAAACTACAACTTCTAGTAGATAGCACAAGAGAAAATTTGGGTGACCTTGAGTTTGGCAATGACATTTTACATACAACACTAAAAGTACAATCTAAAAAAAAAATCATTGATAGTAATGATAAGACTATTAAGAGTTTCTGCTTTTTCTTAAGTAAGTTTTGTTAAGTGTTCCTGACTAAAAAAAAACCCTAACTTTGTAGCTTACGACAATCTTTTTCTATTATTTTACTTGATTATGCAGATCAAAATTCTGACAGTGAGAATGGGTTGTCTTTGTTCCAGAAAACATTCGGCTTTATCTGGGCATGACTCAAAGGCCAGAGGCTAGAGGGATCTGGAGGCATCTTTATTCAATTATTTGGTGATTGATGCTGGCAGTCAGCTGCAACTTCAGCCTTGGCTTCCATACAGCATGGTGACCACAAAGTAGTTAGACTTTTTAAAAGGTGGTTTAGGGCTTCAAAACTAAGTGTCCTAATAAACAAAATGAAAGATTCACTGCGTTTTATGACATAGCTTTGGAAGTTGTACAACATCAGTTCCCATAAATTAGATGGTCATACACCATCATTAAAATCAAGTGAAATTCAAGGGGAAGACACATGATCTTTCATTTTTTTAAAATTAGAAAATTTTATTTTTAATATATATTTTATGGATTATGCTATTACACTTGTATCATTTTTTTCTCCCCTTTATTCATCTCTGCCCTGCATTCCCCCTTCTACAGGAATTCCCACACCTTAGTTCATGTCCATGTGTTATACATACAAATTCCTTGGCTTCTTCATGTCCCATACTGTACCTCATCTCTCCTGTTTATTTTGTACCTACCATGCATGCTTCTTATTCCATGTTTTTTCCCACAATCTCCCTGCTCTTCCTCCTTGTTGATAACACTCCATGTGACTTCCATTTCTGTGATTCTGTTCCTGTTCTAGTTGTTTGCATAGTTTGTTTTTGTTTTTGTAGGTCGGTGGTTGATAGTTGTGATATTGTTGTCATTCTACTCTTCATATTTTTTATCTTATTTTTCTTAGACAAGTCCCTTTAACATTTCATAACAAAGGCTTGGTGATGATGAACTCCCTTAACTTGGCCTTGTCTGGGAAGTACTTTATCTTTCCTTCCATTCTAAATGATACCTCTGCTGGATAGAGTATCTTGGATGTAGGTCCTTGCCTTTCATGACTTTGAATACTTCTTTCTAGCACCTTTTTACCTGCAATATTTATTTTGAGAAATCAGCTGATGGTCTTATGGTAACTGCTTTGTAGGTAACTCTCTCCCTTTCTCTTGCTCCTTTTAAGATTCTCTCCTTCTCTTTAATCTTGGGTAATGCAACTATGATGTGTCCTGGTGTGTGCTTCCTTGGGCCCAACTTCTTTGGGACTCTGTGCTTTCTGGACTTCCTGGAAGTCTGCTTCCTTTGTCAGATTGAGGAACTTCCCCTTCATTATTTTTCCAAATAAGTTTTCAATTTCTTCCTCTTCCTCTTCTCTTTCTGGCACTCCTATGAATCAGATGTTGGAACATTTAAAGTTGTCCCAGAGGTTCCAAAGAGTCTCCTCATTTTTTGAATTTTTGTTTCTTCATTCTTCTCTGGATGAATGTTTATTTCTTCCTTCTTCTCCAAGCTGTTGATTTGAGTCTGTTTCCTTCCCATCACCGTTGGTTTCCTGTACATTTTCCTTTATTCCACTTTTCATAGCCTTCAATTTTTTATCTATTTTTGCGACCATAGTCAACCATTTCTGTGAATATCCTGATTACCAGTGTTTTGATCTCTGTATCTGATAGGTTGGCCATCTCTTCATTACTTATTTACAAAGCTCCAAAAGAAAAAAAAGTTTGTTTTTTTTTTTCTGGAGCTTTGATCTGTTCTTTCTTTGGGCCATTCTTTTTTGTCTCAGTGCATCTGTTATGTAGTGAGAGGCAGAGCCTTTAGGTATTCACCATGATGGGGCAATCCATTTCCCTGCTTTGTGGCTCTGTATTGGAGAGGGATCTGAGTGGGAACAATGGCATTTTTTCGGCTCTTGGCTGGCCTTCAGTCACTTCCTGCACTTACCCACAAGCAAATTGGGCCCTTCTGGTGCTGATTTCCAGGTAGGTGGGTTTGAGTATGTTCTAGGGCCCTGCGAGTCTCTCCAGTGAACTCTCCTGTGAGGCTGGGAGTACCCCTGCTGCCATAACCACCAGATCTTTTTAGCCAGAGGTTTTGAGCCTTTCTTTCCCTGTGCTGGAACCCTGGGTTATGTGGTCTGTCTTGCTCCCTAGTGGTGCCTTGTGGTTTATCTGCCCCAAAATGTGGGACTGCCTGGTAAACCAGTTGCTGCTTTGTCTGGTCCATGAGCCTCCACTTTTCTGTGGATCCTCTCTGCCCCAGCTGCCTGTCTCCACCCCTGGTTCTGCTCTGGATGAATGTTCTTTAAGTCCTTGGTTGTCGGACTTCCATACGGTTCAATTTTCTGGCAGTTTTGGTATTTTTTGTTTTTAAATGTATTATCGTTCTTTTGATTGTGCAAGGAAGCAAAATGTATCTGCCCACATCTCCATCTTGGCTGAAAGTTCCAACATTTGTCATTTTAATTATGATGTGTCTTGGTGTGGACCTGTTTTCATCTATCTTGTTTGGGATTCTTTGTGCTTCCTAGATTTTGTTATCTATTTCCTTCACCAATTCAGGGAAGTTGTCTTTCATTATTTTTTCAGATAGATTTCCAATTTCTTGCACTTTCTCTTCTTCTGTCACCTCTATAATGTTCATCTGACATTGCCCAGGTGTTTTTACACTATATTGATTTTTTTGGATTCCTTTTTCTTCTTGTTGCTCTGTTTGATTGTTTTTTTTTCTTATGTTTTATGTGGTTGATTTCATTTCCAGCTTCATCCACTCTATTGTTGATTCCCTGTAAATTGTTCCTTTCTACTAGTATATCCTTCATTTCTTCCTTGCTCTTTTTTATGTTCTTCAAGTACTTACTGAGTTTATTGATTTTCCTTATAACCATTGTTTTGAATTCTGCATCTGGCAGATCTCCCATCTCCATTTTTTAGTTCTTTTTCTGGTGTTTTGAGCCATTCTTCCTTGTGTCCAATTTTGGCAGTCTTCCTATGTCAGTTTGTGTGTGTTAAGTAGAGCTGCTTGACTGCCTGTCTTGGTAGCATGGCTGTAGGCTCCAGTGGAACAGCCTTCCTTATCACCCAAACTAGGTACTGTAAGTGTGCCTCCGCATGGGCTGAGTATACCCTTTTCTTATGGTTGAGCCTTATTTGCTGTTGGCAGCTATATGGAAGGGAGTTACTCAGTCTAGTCAATTGCAAGGACTGGCTATGACCAATGATCACCAACCTCTGCTGTCCATGGAAGATCATCTCTGCTTGGGCAGGGTATTGGTACTCTGATGTGGCCTACAGCTGTCCATAAGGTGCATATGTTCTTGGGTTTCCTGGGTATTGCAGGTCAGCATCAACCACTTATTTTTATCTGAGGCCAACCAGTATAGGTAAAAGTAATCTGGATGGCTGCTATTGGTCCTGGGCTTGGAGATTTCCAGGTAGAGTGAAACTGTGATCCAGAGCTGGATGCTGCTAGTCTGGTCTGGGAGCTGCTCAAGTTGAGGTATGGGACTGTGGATGAGCCCATAAATTGGGTGAGGTGGAGTCTCAGACAAACCCCAGGGTAGGGCAAACAGTGTAAGTCAGGTTGAAGGAGGCTCAGATATGGCTCCTGCCTGTGGTTCTGTGTCTTTGTGGGGAGAGGGCTCAGAAAAGGTACAATGACCTCTGCTTGATTTTTCTGTCTGGGAGAGAGCTATTCCCCATTCTTACCCTGATGCCAGACACTTCAGTTCCTCCTTGTATACCACTGCTGCCATTCAAGCTGCTACCCTGGTGGTGCTAAAACTCAGATGGAGGGCATATGAGCAAGTTTGGCATGGGCCCTTTAAGAGGAACTGCCAAGGGAGTTCAGTAATTTTTTTCACCAGCTCCAATCCCACTTGTTTTTATAGCCAAGAATTATTGGGGCTTCTCTTCCTGGCACGTTTACCCTGTGCTGGGGGGTTGAGACTCCTCACTTCTAAGATATCCTCCTGAACTTTTAACCCACACAAGTAGGTGTGGGACCTGCTCATTCTACATCTCTGCAACTCTCTGTTTCCTACCCTTCTGGGTAGATGTGGTTTCCCTAATTCTATCACTGTCAGATTTCCATTCAACTCACTCCATTTCTGTCAGTTCTGAGTGATCTTTGGTTTATAGTTTAGTTGTAATTTTGATTCAGTTGTGCAAAGAAGCAAGACATGTTTATCTCTGCCTCCATCTTGACTGTAAATGCCAGCACCTTAATTCCTGATGACCGATGTAAGTCATGAACTGACACTGTAACCCTGAACCAGAAAGTGCAGTGATTCAGTTGAAAAGTGAAGATGATGGGGAGTGCTGAGAGTTGGGGAATGAGAGTCTCCAAGAGAAATCACTTGGCAGCTACTAGGAAGTATCCACATTCACTACCCCAGAGCTTCCTAGTCCAGGCAGCCAATGGGAATCCCTACCAAATACCCAGCCTTACCAGACAGTCCCAAAATCTGACCTAACAGCATCACCAATATATGAAATTTGAAAAGTTGGTCTTCATGCTGCCCATCACTACCAGAACTGATAAGTAGAGACAAGGATTGAATATTTGTGGGTGCTTTATTCAGATGGCCAATAATCTGAGGAGATGGAAGATTATGTATACTAAAATACCACCTTACATTTCATTTCAAACCGACCATTTTTATAAAGAGAAGAAAAGTATAGGTAAGAGGCTTGGAATTCAGGGAAAAGCTTAATCAGATAAAAACTGCAGTTTGGCAACTTTGCTAGTATCCTTTCATCTGTTGACTTGTGGTTCTTTATCTCTGCCCTGAGCCATGGATATCTTTCTCTGAAGCACAATCATTCAGATGTCATCCTGATTGTTTGTAGTTCTCTTGGGGCACAAAGGTTAAATTGCTTGTGGTTTTCTGGAGTCAGGGTAGGTTATAATTTTAGTCCCTGAAAGAACAGTTTTTTACAAACATTAACTACTGAGCTTATTAACTATAAGTTAAAGCTAAAAATTTTCCAACTCTTGAGTTCCTCCATCAGATCTACCTAATGCATACAAACAAACAGAGGGGCAGCTAAACTGAAGAGACAAAGAAACAAGTCCCAAATGAAAGTACAGGAGACATTCTAGAAAAAAAAAATAAAGTGGAGGCAAGCAATCTACCAGAGACAGAGTTCAGAATATTGGCTATACGGATGCTCAAGGAACTTAGTGGGAACTTCAACAAGGAAACAGTAGGTATAAAAACAAACATAGAAACTATAAGAAGAACCAGTCAGAATTTAAGAATACAATAACTGAAATAAAGAATACACTAGAAGGAATCAATAGCAGATTAAATGAATCAGAAGAATGAATCAGTGAATTTGAAGACAAAATGGCAGACAATTCCCAATTGGAAAAACAAAAACAACAAAGAATTTAAAATAAGGATAGTTAAAAGACCTTTGAGACTACGTCAAGCATAACACCATCTTAATCACAGGGATATCAGAAGGAGACAAGAGAGCAACTTACCGAGAAACTTCTTGAAGAAATAATAACTTAAAACATCCCACACATGGCAGTGGAAATAGATATGCAAGTTCAAGAAGTGCAAAAAGTCCTAAAAACATATGAACCCAAAGAGGTCCACACAAAGACGCACCATGAATAAAATGCTAAAGGTAAAAGACATAAAAAGAATTTCTCAAAAATTTGTTCACTATCTGTTTTTTGTTTGTCTGAAATCTGGAAATAAGGGAATTTGGGGTTTTCCTGCAGCATGTGAGCATCTGCAGACTCTACCCTCTTATAGTAGTTCTTCTTGGTCTCAATAATCTCAAAACTTCCTATTGGAATCAAATGCTAACTTATTGCTGATTTGGATATTCAGATAGACGTTGTCAAAGCGCCATATTTTTTACAGATGATTAAGACACGATTTAACATTTTAATTCCTATTCCTAGTCTTTGGTATGGTGTCAACTATCCTAGTGTCATGATGTAAAGTCTCTTCTGATTCTGTGAATGACCCACACTGTAGCCTAACACATCTACCAAAATATCATTGAAATAGGCAAGTTTTGCTATCTTGCCAACCTCCAGGACATCCTTGTAGAACTTGTAGTCATTGTAGTTGACTGGAAAGATGACCTGGTTTAATCTCTTCCAACTGTTTAACACTGTGCAGTATTCCCCCAGCTTGGTCTGGTCTTTCATCTTTTTTGCCTGCTGAGGCCCTTAGTACCATAGATATCAACATCATTTTCATTGCTGACATCAGCTCTTAGTGCCCTCAGCTTTGGCTACTCAACCCCACAAACCAGCCTCCTTCCTGGGGCACAGAGCTGAGTGGGTGATGGAGGCCAGGAGAGCAGCCTTGTGTCTCCAGAGCATGCAGGAGTGTCTCCCACCATCCTACTTGTGCTGCAGCTTTTTCACATGTGTGCATGGAGACCTCTCAAAAGGAGAATCTTAAATGCAGTAAAAGAAAGGCAGAGAGTTACTTACAAGAAAGCTGTCATAAGACTCAGTTGATTGCTCAACAGAAAAATTTCAAGCCAACAGGGAATAGCATAAATTATTCCAAAGGATGAAATATGAGAAACAACAACCAAGACTATTCTCTCTACACAGCAAGGCTATTATTCAAAATTGAAGGAAATAAAAAGAGCTTCCCACAGAAGAAAAAACTAAAGGAGTTCACCATCAACAACCCAACATTAAGAAAATGTTTAAAAAACTTATTTTAGAAGAATAATTTTAAAAAGAACACAAATATTAATAATAAAATAGGAGTAATTATGTAAGTTTCCATAATCATTTTAAATGTAAATAAATTAAAGATTCCAATAAAAATATAAGGTAGCTAAATGAATATCAAAAACAAGATTCATAACCGTGCTGTCTACAAGAAAGCAACTTTTGATTGGACGATAAATACAGACTAAAAGTAAATGGATGAAATAAATATGCAAATGAAAACAAAAAAGTAGGGCAACAATGCATATATCAGAAAAAATAGACTAAAATAAAGGCTGAGTTCACATTCAATAATGTTTTATATTAGATTCAATGGTACAACACAGTGGTTAGACATTCACATAGTTTTTATATTATTGACTACATTTCATGTGCTGCAGTTTATATCATGTGACTGTTTTGTAACAACAAATTTTTACTTCTTTTTAAATTTAAATTTAATTTATTTTTTGTTTCATATATTAATTTATTATTGTTCAATTACATTTGTCTAAATTTTCTCCCCAGCATTGCCCCCCAAACCATCCAAACCCACTTCCTTCCATTGCTTCCACACCCCCTCTTGGTTTTCTCCATGTGTCTTTTATAGTAGTTCCTGAAAACTCTTCTCCCCACAATCTCCTCTCCACTCCCGTCCAGCTAACACATTGTTCTTAATTTCAATGCCTCTGGTTACCTTTTAAGTGCTTTTTTTGTTGTTGACTATGTTTCAGTTAAAGGTGAGATCATATAGTGTTTGTCCCTCACCTCCTGGCTTATTTCACTCAGCATAATGCTCTCCAGTTCCATCCATGCTGTTGCAAGGGTATAAGCTCCTTCTTTCTCTCTGCTGCATAAAATTCCATTGTGTAAATGTACCATAGCTTTTTGATCCACTCATTTGCTGATGGGCACTTAGGTTGCTTCCAGAATTTGGCTATTGTAAATTGTGCTGCTATGAACATTGGGGTGCATAAATTCTTTTGAATTGTTGTTTCAGGGATATTAGGGTATAAACTCAGCTGTGCAATTGCTGGGTCAAAAGGCAGTCCCATTTTTAGATTCCACAGTTTTCCACAGTGACTGCTCCAGTCTTCATTCCCATCAACAGTGCACTAGGGTTTCCTTTTCTCCACATCCTCTCCAACACCGTTGTTTGTTGATTTGTTTATGATGGCCATTAAGATGGGTGTGAGGTGGTATCTCATTGTGGTTTTAATTTTCATGTCTCTGATAGCTAGTGATATTGAGCATCTTTTCATGTGTCTCTGGGACTATTGTATATACTCCTTGGAGAAGCGTCTGTTCAAGTCTTTTGCCCATTTTTTTAATTGTTCTTTTTTTTTTTTTTTTGTCTTCCTGGAGTGGAGTTGTGTGAGTTCTTTATCTATTTTGGAGATCAATCCCTTGTCCAAAGTATCATTGGCAAATATGTTTTCCAATATAGTTGGTTCTCTTTTTGTTTTAATGCTGTTTTCTTTAGCCATGCAGAAGCTTTTCAATTTGATGAGGCCCCATTTGTTTATTCCTTCCTTTATGTCCCTTGCTTTAGGTGACACATCAGTGAAGATGTGGATGCATGGAAAGTCTGAGATTTTCCTGCTGATGTTTTCTTGTAGAACTTTTATAGTGTCAAGACTTATATTTAAGTCTTTTACCCACTTTGAATTTATTTTTGTGTATAGTGTAAGTTGGCGATCAAGTTTCATCTCTTTGCATGTAGCTCTCCCAACACCATTTGTTGAAGAGGCTATTTTTGTTTCATTTTATTCTTCTTTCCCCTTTGTCAAATATTAATTGACCGTAGAAACTTGGATTTATTTCTGGGGTCTCTGTTCTATTCCATTGTTCTATGTGCCTGTTTTCATGCCAATACCAGGCTGTTTTGATTACAGTGGCTTTGTAATACAGTTTAATATCAGGTATTGTGATCCCTCATGCTTTGTTCTTCTTTCTCAAAATTGCTGCAGCTATTCGTCACAGTTTGTGGTTCCATATAAATTTCTGAAATGCTATTCTATATCTGTGACATATGTCATTGGTACTTTAATAGGGATTGTGTTGAATCTGTAAACTACTTTGGGTAGTATGGACATTTCAATGATGTGAATTCTTCAAATCCATGAGCATGGTACATGCTTCCATTTGTTTGTGTCTTCCTTAATTTCTTTCTTCAGTGTTGTATAGGTTTCTGTGCACAGGTCTTTTACCTCCTTGGTTAGGTTTATTCCTAGGTACTTCATTTTTTGTTGCTATATCAAATGGGATTTTTTTCCTGATGTCTGTTTCTCATATTTCATTGTGGGTGTAGAAAAATGCCTTTGGTTTCTGAGTATAGGCTGTGTATAAGGCAGTTTTATGAAATTCATTTTTTAGGTCAAACAGTTTTTTGGTGAAGTCTATAGGATTTTCTGTGTACACTATCATGTCACCTGCAAACAATGACAGTTTTACTTCTTCCTTTCCAATTTGGATGTCTTTTATTTCTTTTTCTTGTCCGATTGCTGTGGCTAGGACTTCCAGTACTATGTTGAATAGGAGTGGTGAAAGTGGGAATCCTTGTCTTCTTCCAAATCTTAATGGGAAAGCTTTGAGTCTTTGTCCATTGAGTATGCTGTTGGCTGCAGGTCTCTCATATATGGACTTTATTATGTTGAGGAATGTGCCCTCTATTCCCACTTTGCTCGATGTTTTTTTTTTTTTTTATCATAAATGAGTGTTGTACCTTATGAAATGCTTTTTCTGCATCTATTGATATGATCATGTGATTTTTGTGTTTCATTTTGTTTATGTGGTGTATTATGTTTATTGATTTGTGAATATTGTACCATCAATTCATCCCTGAGATGTATTCCACTTGATCATGGTGTATGATCTTTTTAACATACTGCTGGATGCAGTTTGCTACTATTTTGTTGAGGATTTTATCATGTATGTCCATAAGTGATATTGGCCTGAAGCTTTCTTTCTTTGTTATGTCTTTATCTGATTTTGGGGTTAGGATGATGTTGGCTGCATAAAAAACCTTGGGAATCTTCCATCTTCTTGAATATTTTGGATTAATCTGTAGAGGATATGAGTTAGCTCTTCCTTAAATGCTTTGTAAAATTCTCCTGTGAAACCATCTGGTCCAGGGCTTTTGTGTTTTGATTACCGTTTCAATTTCATCAGCTGTTATTGGTCTCTTCTGGCTTTCTGCTTCTTTTTTACTGAGTTTTTGGAATTATGTTTTTCTAGAAATTTGTTTATTTCACCTAGGTTTTCAAATTTATTAGTATATAGTTTTTCATAGTAATTTCCTGTAATCCTTTGTATTTCTGTAGTGTCAGTTGTAATCTCTCCTCTTTCATTTCTGAATATGTTTATTTGAGTCATCTCTCTTTTTTTCTTGATGAGCCTGCTTAAACGATTGTTGGTTTTGTTTATCTTCTCAAAGAACCAGCTCCTGGATTCATCGATCCTTAGAATTATGCTTTTAGTCTCCATGTCATTTAATTCTGCTCTGATCTTGCTTATTTCCTTCCTTCTGCTTGCTCTGGGTTGTCTTTGTTATTGCTCTTCAAGTTCTTGTAGGTGTAGGGTTAGGTTTATTTGAAATGTTTCTATCCTTTTTAGGTAAGCCTGTATTGCTATGAATTTCCCTCTCGGGACTGTCTTTGCTGTGTCCTATGTTTTACATTGCTTTGAGTTCATTTTTATTCATTTCCAGGAAATTTTTAATTTCTTCCTTAATCTCATTCTTGACCCATTCATTGTTTAATAGCATACTATTCAATTTCCATGAGCGTGAGTGTTTTGGGATTTTTTCCTTGGGGTTGGTTTCTATTTTTAGTCCCTTGTGGTCAGATCAGAGAAGGTGCTTGATATGATTTCATTTTTTCTTGAATTTTTGGAGGCATGTTTTGTGTTCTATCACATGGTCTATCTTTGAAAATGTTCCATGTGCATTTGAAAAGATATGTATTTAGTTTCTTTGGGATGAAAAGCTCTATATATGCCAGGTAAGTCCATTTCATCTAGGGCCTTGTTCAATGCTATAATATCTTTGTTGATATTTTGCCTGTTTAGGTTTAACACCCAAATTTGACAGTGGGGGGTTAAAATCTCCTACTATGATTGTTGCTGTCAAGATCTTCCTTGAAGTCCTCCAAGATTTTCTCTATGTATTTGGCTACTCCTATTTTGGGTTTATATATATTCACAATGTTTGTGTCTTCTTAATGGATTATTCCCTTGAGTATCATGAAGTGATCTTCTGGGTCTCTTTTTGTGGCCCTTTTTTTGAAGTCTATTTTGTCCAATATGAGCTGGGGTATTGCTACCCTGGCTTTTTTTTCCTGTTTATTTGCTTGAAATATTCATTTCTAGCCCTTCCCTTTCAGTCTGTGTAAGTTTTTTGTTCTGAGGTGGGTCACTTGTAGGGAGCATATGTGTGGGTCATGATTTCTTATCCATTCTGCTATTCTGTGTCTTTTGATTGGGACATTTAATCCATTTAGGTTTAAGGTTATTATTGGTAGGAATTTACTCATTGCCATTTTTTCATACCTGTGTTCCTCTCTCTCACACACTGTTTTTCTTTCTGTTCTTAAACAGACCCTTTAATATCTCTTACAGAGCAGGTTTGGACAAGCTATACTATTTGAAACTTCTTTTGTCCAGGAAGTTCCTTATTTGGCCTTCCATTTTAATTGAGAGCCTCGCTGGATATAGTAGTCTTGGTTGCAGGCCCTTGGTTTTTATTACTTGGAATATTTCTTGCCATTCCCTTCTGGCTTGGAGTATTTTCATTGAGAAGTCAGCTGTTAGTCCTATTGGGGTTCTATTGTATGTTACTTCTTGTTTTCCCTTATTGTCTTTAAGATTCTCTCTTTGTCTTGGGATTTTTCCATTTGAATTATGATGTGTCTTGCAGTGGACCTCTTTGGGTTCCTCTTGATTGGGACACTGTGTTTCCTGGATTTGTGTGACTTTTTCTCTCATCAAATTAGGGAAGTTTTCCATCATTACTTTTCTAAACAGATTTTCTATCCCTTGCTCTTCTTCTTCTCCTTCTGGTATTCCTATTATACAAATATTACATTTTATGTTGTCCTGCATTTTCCTTAACCTCTCCTTGTTCTTTCTGTGCCTCTTTTCCTTGTCTTGCTCTTTCTGGGTCTTGTTTTCTACCTTGCCTTCCAGCTTGCTAATCCAATCCTCTGCTTCATCAAGCCTGCTTTTGATTCCTTCCACTGTGTTCTTCAGTTCAGAAATTGTATTCTTCATTTCCCCTTGGCCCTTGTTGATAATTTCTATTTCCTTTTTCATGTTGATATAGTTTGCAGTGAGTACATTGTAGTTTCCCTGTTGTTTTTGGTAATTCTCTATGAGCTCATTGAGCTTCCTTATAACCATTGCTTTGAACTCAATATCTGATAGTTGACTTGCCTCTATTTCATTTAGCATTTTTTCTGAGGCTCCCTCCTTTCCTTTCATTTGGGAATTGTTTCTTTGTCTTCCCATTGTTTGTGAGACTCTTCTTGTTAGCCTCTGCTTTTTAAATTGTCCTGTTTTGACTCCCTGGGTTTATGGTGTGATCTTCTGTGGTAGAAGACCTGTGAGATTCAATGGTGCAGTCTCCTTGATCTCCTGAGCTCACTGGTCTTGGCCTTTCATTTTTGTTGGTTCTCTATACATCTTTGGGTTTTGATTGTTGTTGGGTCTTCTTTTGGTGGGTCATTTCCTCTGGCTGGTTAATGGAGGGTCACTCCATCCACCACCTCTTGTATTTTGTTGTGCAGATGTGGGTAGGTTTGTTGAAGCTGGTTCTTCCATATGTACAAGGTTTTGAGGATTCTCTCTGCTGTTATTCAGTTGTTTGTTCTGAATAATTTTTCCACACTTTAGTTGTGTTTCCAGACAGGTCCTGTGTTGAGTTAGTGTGGCTTCCACTCCCTCCTTTGCCTTCTTTTGTTGTTATCTGTTGGAGGTTCCTTTGTACATGGATTTCCTCTTCCAGCAGATATCCTGGTGTTCATAGCTTCCACCTACTCTTTTTTGTGATCACTTGGAGGGCAAAGGCAAAATGGTTTTAGACAGCAGATGTGTATCCTATGATATTTAAAGTATGAACCCATAAAGAAGAGATAGGAAATCCTTTGGATATGTATAGTGTTAACCAGGATATTTCACCCAACTAACCACTATTAAGAAAGGGTGGAAAGTAGATAAGACTCTTGTTGGGTGGGGGGAATGATTGTGAGATGGATTTAGAAAGCTGTGACCTTGTGGGAGGTCATATTATGAGGTAAAGTGAGAGTAAAGGACAGAAAATAGGTGTGGTGTGTGAGAGAATAGAGTTAACCACAATAGTAATAAAGTTCAGGAAACAATGAATTGGGCTAAGACCTGGGAGGGATGCTGTGTAGTATTTACAATTATATGGAACAGCAATTATTTACAATAATACTGGAGCAAAAGTCATATGACAGACTCTATTTGATCTGGATGACAAAAATAGGAAGTATAGGACCTAAAGTAGTGTGCAAATGGGACACAAGTGAAGTGAAAGACACTAAATTAAAAATACACTATGAAAGAGAGAACAAGGGAAACCAGTCAAACAATGCAATTTAACCAGCCATATGAAGAAGACTAAACAGAAAGAAGAGAAATACAAAAAATACTAGTAAAATGAAAGATGTAAGAATAATGAAAAAATAATAATACAAATATACAATAACTTGCAAGTTCTATGGAGTAGCAAAGCAAAATTTGTCTCACTGTCTCAGCTTTCTCAGCTGTCTCAGCCCTTGTTGTGTCCAACTCTGGTCTTTTTGGTTCCAAGTTTTATCGTCTCACTTGTGGGAATTTAAAAAACAGAAGGAGGAAGGAAGAAGAGATTAAAAGGGAGAAAAAGGAGAAGCAATAAGAAAGAGAGAGAGAGAGAGAGAAGGAGTTAAAAGAAAAAAAAATACTTAAAAAATTACTTAAAAAACAAACAAACAAACAAAAGCTTCCTGCTGGCTTTAAACTGGCCAAGCCAGTTTTGCTGTTCTTTCTGGCTGCAGCAGGCTGAAGTGGAATTGGTTTCCATTTTCTGCCCTCCTGAGCAGCACATGACCAGCCTCCAGCCCAGTTTCTCATTTCAATGCCCTCTGCACCCAGTTTAGGCCTTCAGTCCACCAGTTACACTGTCCTTGAGGTGCAGCAGTTAGGGGCAATTCACACATCCGCTTCTTGCTCTTTCGTGTCCTAGATGCGAGGGACTCTCAACACCCATTCAGGCTAGTTCAGCTCCCCCTCACTGTGTTAAGTCTTTCTGGAGATTGCTGACTCCCAGAGTCCTAAGGGGCATCTCTGCCTTCCTGGCCCTACAGGGCAGGATTTCTGTGGTGTGTACCTCCTTTGCTGTTTCCTGGGGGCACTGGGGTCAGGCATGCTCTGTCCTAGGTCTGTAGGTGTGGTGGGACAATCAGCTATGGGTCCCACAGCATGTGGGCATGCACACACAGCCTTCCTCATTGTGCACTCTTCCAGGGCTTTGGGTGTGAGCACTGGGCCTTCCAAGCCACTGTGAAGGCTGCTCAGCTGGGTATGGAGGAGGCTGGTCTGTCTGCTGCTGCAGGAGAATTCCCCAAAACAGCTTCTGAGTATCTATTTTTTTCACTTTTTCTTTTTGAAAAATTCTTTCTGCCCAAGCCTGCCAATCCATACCAGGGCCTAGCCTCTCACACAGCCCAATTCTCCAACCAGACAGGGGACTACTGGGGTCACGGCCCATCAAGGCCCAAGTCTCAACTCTCCGCAGCCGCAGCCGGCGCACACAGTTGGTCTCTCCTGGTGCTGTTCAAACCTTGTTTGGCAGGCGTGGGGGCCGTTGATTCGGCTCTCTCCCAAGAACCCTGTGTCAGACCCTGGGGGCACAGGCCTGGGGCTGCTGCCGCCCTGGTCCCCATGCTCGACCCAGAGACCTTTTTGTCCGGAAGCACTCTCCTTACTGTCTGATTTTTCTATGTCCTCTACAATTTTTGGTCTCCAATCTTCATATGCTGGGGTCCTATTTGCCATTCCCTCTGTTTCTCAGAAGCTTGGCTAGTTATTTCACCCATATGCAGGGGGAAGTGGACTTTACTTCTACCTGTCTCACCGCCATCTCCTCTCCAAAGTTTTACTTCTTAAACCTTTCAACTATTCATCTAGTGTCCTACCCCTCTTCCATCTGGCAACTATCAAGTTTTTCTCTTTATCTATGAGTTTGTTTCATTTTTTTTTCACTTTGTTTTTAGATTACATGTAAAAGTGAAATTATATGGTATTTGTCTTTTCCTGTCTGACTTATTTCACTTAGCATATTACTTTCCAGGTCCATTCTTTGTTGTCACAAATGGTAAAGTTTCATTCTTATTTATTATTGTGTAATATCCTACTGTGTATGTGGGAGAAACTCTGCTCAAGTCCTCCCACCCGCCACGGATGAAAATAATACTATCAAGACATGATTTGCTTGGGGAAGAGAGGTGGTCAGACTCTCAAAGGAGAAAGATCAAGAACCCCTTCCTCAATGGTATTTATTAGGTTCACAACACACAGGGATACAGGTAAAGCTCATCAATCAATGTCAGGAAGTAGGGGTCAAACAATAGATAACAAAGAACTCTGAGGGCCTATTTTGAGTCAGGGTCAGATAGCTAAAGAGCCATAAAACTGAGAAACAAACTCACTTCTTACTTGGACCCTTATTTGAGAGTATTCTAAACAAAGCAGGTGTCACAGGATTTTACATACTCTTTCTTAGGCCTGATTGCCCTAGGGAACCTACTCTTTCCAGCACAGGGTTGTACCCACCACCAGCATTGTCTCAGGCTTAAGTCAGGCAGGGCAAGTAAGGCACATGAGAGATTATGAGACTTCTTGCAGACAGAATGAAGACTCAGGCTTTGTCAGAATAGTTGGGGAGCGAGGGTCCATCACCCCCTCTTTGCTGCAGACCCCCAAGTCCTTCCTTGAGGGCCTCCCAAGTGATTGTGTCTGGCTTAGGTTGCCCCTCTTCTAAGGTGTCTTACATATCATTGACTAACTGACCAAGCATTGGGGGCCAGAGATGGATGAAGCAGAAGCAGTGCTCCTGCCAAGGAGATAAGCTTTGTGTCCTTAGTGGCTCACAGTCTGAAGGTCACTCACTCAGCCTTAGCCATGGGGAGTTTACTGCTCCTGAAACCAGACAGACCGGTTCCCAACACAGAGTATCTTTTCACGTGTGTTGGTTATTTATATATCCTCTTTAGAAAAATGTCTATTTAGATATTGTGCCCATTTAAACATTTTCTATTGTTATTCTATTACAATTGTCCCAGTTTTTCCCACCTTTCCCTTCTATGTCCAGCACCCCCGCCCCTCACTCCACAGTGTTTTTTGGTGTTGGGTTGTGTGAATTCTTTATACATTTTGGATGTTAACCCTTTATTGGATACATCATTGGCAAATATCTTCTCTCATTCAAAAAGTTGTCTTTATGTTTTGTGGATTGCTTCTTTGCCATGCAAAAAGATGTTACTTTGATGTGGCCCTATTTATTTATTTATTTATTTTTGGTTTTCTTGCTCAAGGGCACATATCAGTAATAATATTAATAAGAGCAATGCCAGGGAGATTTTACTGCCTATGTTTTTCTCTAAGAATATTATAATTTTGGATTATACATTTAAGTCTTTAATTCATTTTTTACTTTATTTTTATTCAGTTTATTGTGGTGACATTGGTTAATAAAATTATAAGTTTCAGGTGTACAGTTCTATATTATATCATCTGTATATTGTGTTGTGTGATCACCAGCCCAACTCAAGTCTCCTTTCATAACCATTCATCTCCCCTTTAACTACTTCCTATCTCCCCGACCCTTCTTTCCTTCTGGTATTCACCTTATTCTGTCTATAAGATTTTTATTTCTTTATCCCTTTACCTTTTCACCTATCCTCCCAAGCCTTTACCCTCTGACAGGTGTTAGTTTTTTCTCTGTATCTATGAGTCTTTTAAAAATTTGTTTGTTCATTTATTTTGTTCATTAGATTCCACATATAAGTGAAATCACATGTTATTATTTTTCTGACTGGCTTATTTTAGTTAGCATCATTTTGAGTTTATTTTTGTATATGGTATAAGAAGGTGCTCTAGTTTTGGGTTTTTTTTTTTTGTTTTGCAGCCATCTGTCCAGTTTTCTCAACACCATTTATTAATTAGGCACTCTTTACTTCATTGTGTATTATTTTCTCTTTTTCATAAATTAATTGGTGATATTATGTGTGGGTTTATCCCTGGGCTCTCTATTCTATTTCATTTATCTATATGTCTGTTTCTATGCTGTTAACATGTTGTTTTGATTAATATAGCTTTGTAGTATAGTTTGATATCAGGTACCATGATACCTCCATATTTGTTCTTTTTTCTAAAAATTGCTGTGACTCTTTGGGGTCTTTTTTGTTTCTGTAAACATTTTTGGATAGTTTCTAGTTTTATGGAAAGCACCATTAGTATTTTGATTGTGATTCCACTGAATCTACAGATTGTTTTGGATAATATGAACATTTTAATTCTTCTTATCCATTAGCACTATAAATGCTTCCTTTTACTTTTATCCTTAATGTCTTATAATTTTCCTATACAAAACTTATACCTCATTGGTAAAATTTATTTTTTTTTAAAGATTTTATTTATTTATCTTCAGAGGGGAAGGGAAGGAGAGAGGGAGAGAAATATCAATGTATGGTCGCCTCTCGTGCGTCCCCTGATGGGAACTGGCCTGCAACCCAGGCATGTGCCCTGACTGGGAATCGAACCGCGATCATCTGGTTCGCAGGCCCGCGCTCAATCCACTGAGCTATGCCAGCCAGGGCTAAAATTTATTCTTTGGTATTCTATTTTTCTAATATAATTGTAAATGTGATTGTATTCTTACTTTCTTTTTTTAAAATGTATTATTGATGTATAAAAATAAAACCAAGTTCCAATATTTATTTTGTATCCTGCTACTTTACTGAATTTATTTGTTGGTTCTGGTATTTTATTAGTGGAATCTTTAGAGTTCTCACCTTCACGTAATGAAAGTTTTACTTCTTTATTTACTATTTGAATGCCTTTTATTTCTTTTTGTTGTTTCATTGTTGTGGCCTAGACTGCAATACTATGTTGAGTAAAACTGGGCATACTTAACTTTCCCTGATCTTAAGGAAAACACTTTTAGTTTTTTACTATTGAGTGAGATGATAGCTATGGGTTTGTCATATATGACCTTCTGTTATGTTGAGATATATTCACTCTATTCCAAATTTGCTGAAACTTGTTATTATAAATGGATGTTAAATTTCATAAAATACATTTTTATAGCCATTGATATGATCATTTATTGTTTATCCTTCATTTTGTTTGTGTGCTGTAATTTTGTTTGTTTATTAATGTAATTAATAACTACATTAATTGATTTGTGAGTATTGAACCAATCTTGCATCACAGGAAAAAATCTTATTTGATTATGGTGTTTCATTTATTAAATGTATTTTTGAATTTGGTTCACTGCTATTTTGTTGAGGATTTTTATGAGCTACCTAGACAGGGCCTCTTTTTCAGTTTTTAATAACAGCCTTTCTGGGTAAAATTATCTTGATTGCAGGTCCTCACTTTTCCTCAATTTGAATATTTTGTGCCAAAGTCTTCTGTGTTTAAAACTTTTTTGTTGAAAAATCAGGAGGTAGTCTTTTGGGAGCTCTCTTGTAGGTAACTGTCTTTTTCTTGCTGCTTTTAAGATTTCCCTTTGTCTTTAACCCCCAGTATTTTAATTATTATATGTTTTCATGTAGGCCTCTTTGGGTTTCTCTTGTTTAGGACTCTGTATTTTCTTGACTTGCATGTCCGTTTCCTTTGCAAAGTTAGGAATGTTTTAGTTATTATTTTATCAAGTAGGTTTTCTATTTTTTGCTCCCTCTCTTCTCATTCTTGTACTCTTATGATGCAATCATTGAACTTGAGATTATTTGAAAGATTTCTTAAACTATCCTTTATTGTTTTGATTCTTTTTTCTTTCTGCTTTTTATTTTATAATACCTTGTGTTACAAATTGCCGATTTGATTCTCTCATGTAATTGGTTGTTTTGCCAGCTGTCAATAAAGTTCAATGTTTCATGCAATCAGTTGTTGACTCTTTTAAGTGTATTTTTTATTTCAGTTATTTTATTCTTCATTTCTGATTTGTTCACTTTTATGGATTCTATGTCTGTTTTAATGCATAATATCTGTTTTTGAAGTTCTCATTAAGTTTTTTTTTAACATTCCTATAACCAGTGTTTTCAACTGTGTATCTGGTAGATATATTCCCTCCATTTCATTTAGTTTTATTTTCAAAAGATTTCTCTTGTTCTTTTTTTGGGGGGGTACATGCTTTGGGGGGTCTCATCATTTTGGCTCCCTCTTTGTGTTTTCTATGTATTTGGTAATTTTGCTACTTCTCCCAGTCTTGGCAGCATGGTTTATATAGTAAGTGTTCTGTGATGCTTAGTTATACAGTCTGATTACCTGAGCTAGGTGTTCCAGAAGTGTCTCTTGCATGTATTGTATGTGCTCTCCCATTGCAGTAAAGCCTTAATTATCAGTGGGTCAAACTGACCCTCAGGCTAATTGTCTGTGAGCATTGACCATGACTACAGAATATCAGCTATTATGTTCAGGCTATCCTTATTAAGCAGGATTCACCTCAGTAAGACTACTTTTTTGTGACCACTTGTGGAGCTAATTGAGTGGTGTTTTGTTATGGTCTGACCCTGGCAGCTGGGTATGTTGGTTCTAGGTTCTCTGGGGAAAGGCTCCAGGGCTAGTCAATGTGAAACACTGCCTATGAGCAGCTGGGGTATTTGTTAAAAGCTACAGTGTGATTCAGGGTTTTAGCTGCATTCGATGTGCCTGGATGAACATGTCATAGCCCATGCTATGAACTGAGTTGTACATGGCCAATTCCAGGCCTGTAGCAGGTCAGTAAAAGGCTTACGGCACCTTGCAACTTGTTAGCATTTGTTTTGCCAGCTGTCAATAAAGCTCAACAGCTTAAAGAGGTTTGTGTGGTATACAAGTTGGGTGAGGCAGGATTGCAGTGAGTCACCAGGGTGGGGCAAGTGGTATTCACAGGTTAGTGTAGATTCACATTTGGCACCAGTGCTCAGCCTCAGGCAACTCAGCAGAAGTCATGGTTTATACTGAGGCAATTGCCACATGCCTGGGGTCTTTGGACATTTGCAGCAGGGTGGGGTCGCAAGGAATAGTCATGGTGGAGCTAGTGGTGTTTCCCAGGCTAATGCAGAATCAGATTTTGTTGTGTGGAAGGAAGGCTCACACAGGAACAATGGTGGTTGTCTCTCCAGCCTTCACTCTGAAGCCACACAGCTCAGTTTCTCCCTGTACATTTCTGGCAACCACCTGAGCTTACCCAGAAATCCTCAAGAATTTTTGAAGAAAGACTGCAGCTTTGGCCAGGGCTAGCTATTCGCTGCCAAAAGAACCTTGGGTGGTGCATAAGTTGGATGGGGTGGGGTCTCAGGTTATTTTCACATTAGAGTGAGTAGAATTCACCAGGTTAATGCAAATTCAGAAGTGATTGTGTGGGGAGGGGGCTCAGCAAAGAAAAGATGGTGCCCATCTCCTGGCTGCATTAAAGGAGGGCTCAACACAGGGAAAACACTGGCCATTTCTCTAGCCCTCACCATTGAAGCTGCACAACTCTGTTTCTCCCTGAATGTGTCTAGTGACCCTGAGCTATTGTCTCTCTGCCTCAGTCCAGGGTGAGTGCCTGCAATCAAGGGTCTATGCATGGATGCTTTAGAGGATGACTGGTTTTCAGCAGCTTTCATCTCACACAAATAGATAAAATTCTGGCTGATACTCACAACCAGATATTTTGTGTGCTCTTCTTCACAGCATTCTTTTTTAGGGCAGGGGACCCTGATATGGGCTGGATTCTTCACTTTTCAGGGGATACCTCTTCAAAGGAAATATCTTCTTCAATTTTTATCTGTCACATATGAGAATGGGGATAGCTTGTATTGCATCTCCTTCCCTCCTACCAGTCTTAACATGACTTCTTCTTTATATCATTAGTTACAGGACTTATGTTCTTCTAGTCTTCAATTGGTTTTCCAGGTTGATTGTTCTATAATTTAGTTGTAATTTTAATGTCATAAGAGAATTTGAGCAGTGTCTACCTACTCTACACTTTTGACTGGAACTCTCCTTCAATATCTTAAGTTGGTATATCTATCACATTTATTAATTCAGGTATATTTAATTATTCTAGCATCCCTGGAATAAATTCCACTCAGTAATGTTACAAGTTCCTTTATATATAATTAATCTATATGAACTCTTGAATTTAGTTTTTAATATTTTCTTGAGGATTTTTGCATTTATGTTTATCAGGAACATTGGTCTGTTTCTTTTCTTATCTAGTTTGTTATCAGGATAATGCTGGCATCAGCTTTATTTTCTGTGTATCTACCCTAGGCTTTTGTTTTGTGGTTACCATATGGCTTACATAAAAAATATTATAACACCTTATCTTAAACTGAAAAGAACTTGTAATACATATGAAAGCCCTACATTTTTACATTTTATGTTTCTATGTCACAATTTACATCTTTTACATAGTGTATTTGTTGATAAATTACTGTAGGCTCATGTAGCTTACTGTATTTATTATTTAATAATTCTGTATTTTAACTTTTATAGGGGAGTTATGATTGATTTACCCACCACCATTACACCATTAGAGCATTTAGAATTTAACTTTATATTTACATTACCCACAGGTATATATGTTAATATGTTTTCCTGTTACCAGTTTGAATTCTTTCATTTCAGATTGAATAAATCATTTTAACATTTTTTATACTGATGGTATAGAGGTAATAAAGCTACTTTGCTTTTTATCTAAAAACACTTTATAAAGATCATTATAAGGACAATTTGCTGGGTAGAGTATTTTTGGTTGGCAGTTTTTTTTCCTCAGAACTTTTTAGAAGATTTTATTTATTTACTTTTAGAGATAGGGGAAGGAAGGGCGAAAGAAAGGGAGAGAAACATCACTGTGTGAGAAATACGTTAATCAGTTCCCTCTTACACATCTCCCGCTGGAGACCTGTCCTGCAACACAGGCATGTGCCCTGGCTGAGAATTGAATTGGCAACCTTTCGTTCACAGGTTGGTGCTCAATCCACTGAGCCACACTAGACAGCACCCCAGCAGTTTGAATACATCATTTCATGCTCTTCTTGGCTGCAAACTTTTTGCTGAAAAGTCTGTATGTAGTCTTATCTGAGTGCCCTGGTAAGTAAGAAGTTGCTTTTCTTTTGCTGATTTTTAAGACTTTCTCCTTCTCTTTAATTTTTGGCAATTATAAAATGTGTCTTTGAATTCATCTTATTTGGAATCATTAGGAATCCTGGATCTGGATCTGTGTCTTTCCCCAAGTTAAGAAATTTGTCAGCCATTATTATTATTATTTTAAAGAAGTTTTCTTCCTTTTTCTTTCTCCTTACTCTGGGAACCCTATAATGCATATATTGGTTGTTTATGTAGGACCTTAGGTCCCTTAAGCTATTATCACTCTTTTTTTATACTGTTTGCTTGTTTCCGCTTTAATTAGATGAATTCCACTGTCTTCATGCTCACTGATTCTTTATTCTGCTTGATTTAGTTATTGTTGAAAGTAACTATTGACTGTTTCAGTTCAGTTATTGTATTTTTAGGTTCTATGAATTCTGTTTGGCAGATTTTAATATTTTCTATTTCTGTTGAAATTCTTATTTTGTTCATGCACTAGTGAACCTTTTTATGACATTTTGAACTCTATTAAGTAAATGACATCTGTATTTCATAAATACCTCCTTTAGAGTATTGATCTTGCTATTTTGTTTAGAGTATTGCTCCCTTTGTTTCTTCACTTATCTTAAGCCTCTACATTGATTCCTATACATTACATAAAACAGCTATCTATCCCAATCTTGACAAAGTGGTCTCATGTGAGATTTAAATCTTATCAATCAGCTTGGCTTATGCTCCTAATTGTCTCCCAGATCTATGTGATTGTCCAAGTTGCCTTATTTGTTCTTTTTGGTCCCTAGTAGTTGAGAATGAGCCAAGACCTATAAGTGTTCCAAATGGGAGGATAGCAGTTAGAAGTTAGTTGCAGGATGATTAGGAGTTGGACCTACAGGAAACAGCTGGGGAGGTATGTAGCTCCCTTTTAGGGAGAAAATGGAAGATAGGTGATTTTGCCTGCAACCTCTGTGATGGGCGCAGGCATGTAGCCCTGGGAGTGTGTATGGGGGGTGTGATTGTGCTCATTAAAAACTGGGTTTTTTTGTTTGCTGTAGTCCTATAGGAATTGTGAATAAAAGTCATATTAGTTAACAGAGCCAGGTAATTGGGTGCCTGGGGTAAGTGAGTACAGCACAAATAAGGGAAATAACAAATAAGTATACACATTCCTTCCAGGGATATACTGATGACTTGGTTTTATTTTTGGAACACAGTGAAGGGAGAATGCAGAGGAGGTGTCTTCTGGCTTGCCTGGACTCTGAAGAGTATTGCAGCCAGTTCCTAGCTGTGTGAAGTAAGAAGCTTGGCCCTCAGGCAGAAGCTGTCTTTATGTGGGTATTTTCTCATTTGATAATATGTAGGAGTTGTTCAGCTATGTTGGATTTCTTTCAGAGAGAATTTATCCAAGTATAGGTATACTTTTGGTGTATCCATAGAAGAGGGGAGCTCAGGAGCCTCCTATGTCACCATCTTGGTTGACTGTCTTCTCACAGCCCTTAAACTGGCATTCCAGGTTCTCCAGTTTCAATGTAACTTTTGGTGCTCTCTCTCACTATCAAGCTGTGCAACAGCCAGGTGTTTCTGCCCACTGTGCTCTGAACAAACCGGTGAAAGCACTCAGGCCCTGTTGCAGTAGGCATGGTTTAAAAAATGTGCCCAGCCCAACGTAGAGCAGATTTATATAATAGATGGGAGATTTTGGAACTGTCAGAAGTGAAAAGTTGATTAGACTTGTTGGGTATAACCCTAAGAGATTACATTTGGACCAATAAGAAGACTTCAGAGAGACAGCTGTTAGTATCCTAGGACAAAGAAATTTCTCAGAGCCAGGTATCTCTGGAATAGCTGCTTTAGATTTGCATTATTAGAGATTTTAAGTGCAGACTATGATTACATGGATATGTGATAGAGAGACAGTGAGCTCTGGATGGATTATGGTTTGAACTGAACTTTGGGGATTTTTTTTCAACCATAGAATAACTATTCTGTCTGTCAATTTTTTTTTTCATCAAAATGAATTTGGCTTTTTGGAATTCTTAGAAAGACAGCCCAATGGTAAGAAGCCGTTTCTTTCCTGAAAAACCCACTACATGTCCTGAGATTGATTTGCTGCTGAGATGGATCATATACTAATTCCTGATCACTGTGGTCAGGGGAACAAAAATTCTCATTGGCCAGGATTGGACTATGTCTCTACTCTTGTACTGGTGCCTGAGGAAGTAGGGAGTATTGTCTATGAGCCTCAACTCTGCATTAAAACTAGCCATGATTTCTCTAAAAGAAATCGAAGTGCTGTTAATAGAAAAAAGGGTGATGGGTACTGAAAAGACCCAAATAATAATGTCCCCTAGATGATCAAGCTAAAAGAATTTATCTATATAAATGGAAGGTATCAAAAATACCTATAAATACAGACTTATTTAAAAATTACAGTAGAAAAAAATAGAAAGAGAAGGCTGAATTTATTATTTTTCTTGATATGGAACACCCAGATATTTATCTGGTTGATTGGATCTGACCATGTATTGTAATACAAATTAATCTTCAGTAATCAGGTCTATTGAGATGCTAGGTGACATATAAACAGGGAAACATGTCTGAGAATGGCTATATGTGGGCGAAAGTACAGTCTGAAAATTAAAAAGGAGACTTTACTCAATGTTTCAGTCTTCTCAGGATGCCCAATACTATCTCTGTCAGACATAGGGCATTAGAAAGCTTAAAGAGGCTGGCTGGTTATTGAAGATGTTTGCAAGACACATGCATTGTGTATCTAGATCTGAGAAATACTGTTCTTTGAAGATAGTGAGTCAAAACCAATTTTAGTCTTTATATTTCCTATTCATTTACTCATTCACCCAACATTTATTAAATTATATTATCATGGATACTAGGGCCATAAATACGAGTGGTATAAAACCTCTTAACATGAGGACCAATGTCTTTTTCTTTAGAAAGGGAATGAAGGTAGGGATATGTAAGCAATAATATAAATGAATCCACTTTAAATTCCAGTCAGATCTGCCATGTCAGAGGAATGGCCTTGCATATCTTATGTCTCAAAACTTGGAATGTTAAAAACAAGGGAAAATAATCTTTGCACTGGGCCTAAACAACCTTGTGGCACGCAAAAGAACTATTTGCAAAGATAATAAGAAAGCAGTTATTACTGTTACTTAGCTGATGACTACTAAACTGAAAATTAAAAACATTGTAATTGTTATGTACAAAATAGACAGGGTGAGGTTAAGAATAGTATAGGAAGTGGAGAAGCCAAATAACTTATATGTACCCATGGTAATAGACCCATGGTAATATGTACCCATGACCCATGGACATGAACTAAGCTGCAGGAATGCTGGTGGAAGGGGGGTGCAGGGCCGAGGAGAACAAAAGGGAGGAAAAAAATGGGACAACTGTAATAGCATAATCAATAACATATACTTAAATATTTTTAAACAACTGTTGAAAATTAACATCGCTTTGTTGTTATCTCCACCAATAGATATGGCTTTCTTCTATTGATTTAATACTCCCCCCTTCTCATAAATACTCATTGCCTTTGTCTCCTAATTTAAAAGTTCTTTGGCCTTCTGCCTACATTTATAATTCTCAAATATCTATTTTTATTGATCTCAAATAAATGCTTGTTTTTCTCTTGCTTTGAAAGATCTTTTTGTTTTTAGGTTAGCATTTGGGTGAGTACAAAGTTTGACCAATGAAGTAGGTTTAAAGAGGATACCCAATGTTACCTTTTTAGATGGAAATTAAGGGGGGAAGGAAACAATAATTATTACAATAGTTCTTAGCCTCTCATATATTTTTGCAGGATAGAAAGAAACTTAAAATGGAAATATGAAGGTCTATATTATATAGGCCTAGTTCAGAATTTTGGGTTAGTTCTCCACAACAGATCATCTGCTTCACTTTTTAGTAATTTTAATATTTCAAATCCTCTGTTAGTTAGGCAGTCAAGTTAGGGGTAAGAGCTCTCTTTAAATGGGGAAGTATGAATTCAAGACTCAATACTTTTAAATTTGGTCACACACGGATTAGTTAAGAGTACCTGAAATTTTGGAGGGTTTAGGTAGGCAGGGAAAAGAAATGCTTTAATTCTATTTATAAAAGTATAATTACCAAACTGCCCTAGGTCATAGGTAACTAAGGAAGAAAAAAATGTATCTGTAAAGCAAAGATAAAAAAACAGTAATAGTTCATATAACAGTATATACAAATTATAATTACATTTATCAGTTCATTAACAGTCCCATATTATTATTTTTAATTATTTTATTGTCATTCAATTACAGTTGTCTGTATTTTCTCCCCATCCCTCCTCCCTCACCCCCTCCAAACCCATCTCCCTCCCTTGCTTCCACCTTCCTCTTTGGTTTTGTGCATGTGCCCTTTATAGTAGTTCCTGAAAACCCTTCTCCCCTCTGTCCCCTACCCGCTCCCCTCTGGTTATTGTTAGCTTGTTCTTATTTAAATGACTCTGGTTATATCTTATTTGCTTTTTTCTTTTGTTGATTATGTTCCACTTATAGGTGAGATCATATGATATTTATCTTTCACAGCCTGGCTTATTTCACTTAGCATAATACTCTCCAGTTCCACCCATACATATTGTTGCAAAGGGTATAAGCTCCTTCTTTCTTTCTGCTGTGTAGAATTCCATTGTGTATATGTACCATAGTTTTTTGATCCACTCATTTGCTGATGGGCACTTAGGTTGCTTCTAGCACTTGGCTATTATAAATTGTGCTGCTATGAACATTGGGGTGCATAGGTTCTTTTGGAATGGTGTTTCAGGGTTCTTAGGATATAATTCCAGCAGTGGAATTGCTGGATCAAAAGGAAGTTTCATTTTTAGTTTTCTGAGAAAATTCCATACTTTTTTCCACAGTGGCTGCACCAGTCTGCATTCCCAGCAACTGTGCACCAGGGTTATCAATTCTTGTTGATTTTGACCTCTTTGTTAGCAGATATAAACACATTTATTCTTCACTCATGCAATAAATATTTGTTGAACCCCTATTACATGCCAAGCACTATTTTAGATATTGTGGATACAGCAAAGACCAAAACAAACAATTTTTATTTTTACCTTTTTAAAACTTATATTCTAGCCAGTAATTACAATATGATTTCACAAGACACTGTCAAGTTGCTTACTTCTGTTAGGAAAGGTTTCACAGAGGAGGAGATATCTCAATTGCATCTTTAATAATTCATAGGTCTCACATTTAAATTGGTGGACTTCAGGAAAGGGAAGATGGCGATGGAATAGGAGGGAGCAGATTTCACTTCCCCCTACACATAGGAGGAAAAACCAGCTAGTCCACGGAGGAACAGAGCAGACAGACAACAGTACCCCAGCGTATTTGAAAATAAGAGTCAAAAAACTGTAGCGGACACTGAAAAAACAGAAACCAGATGGTAAGAAGGACATTTCAGGACAGTAAGATCCTGGGGACCACAGCAGGGACCAGGGTGCAGTTGCAGCCCCAGACCCTGCGCCCAGAGTGGGTGCTGGGTCTACTACAGACTTCTTAAAAGCGGAGGGCCTGCCACAGTCCTTGGGAGAGAGCTAGGTGAACAACTGCTCACTCCCTCTCCGACAGGCCAGGGTTTGAGCACCAGCAGCAGAGGCCTGGTGACAAAAAGGGAAATAAGGACAAAAAGGCAAGGCACAGGGTGTGATTACCCATGGAGTCTGTGGTTGCCATCTCAGGAGAGCTGAGAGACAGAGAGGCAGTGATGGGTACTGACCCCGATAGTCACCGGTCTGGCTGGAGAATTGGGCTACACAGGGCACCAGGCTCGAGTAGGAGGAATTTATCAAACAGAGGGGCTGGGGAATCTGGGGTGACAGCCCCGCAGCTGACTCCCAACCCAGCAGGGCAGATACCCCGAGGTTACTTGGAAGGCATTGCATCTCCCCATAGAACTGGGAAGGATTTGTGCCTGAACCCATGGGACAGAGGTAGCCTAGCCAAGCAGGCGACCCTGCACCCCACCCTCCAGTGATAATCACAGGGGAAAAGTGCTCTGAGAAAACCAGGACTCCCACATCTAAGATATTGGGGCAGGGAGCCAGAATAGCTCTTGGGACAGTGCTTGCAAGACAGGCTGAGTAAACACCAGGAAGGGAGAAATGCTACACCAATCATTCCCCAGCCTCCTGCAGCCAGTAAGTCCAGAAAAACTGGTTTGGCCAATTTGAAACCAGCAACAGGTGGAAGTGGTGAACACCAGGATACCTGAAGGAGACTGCACCACTGAATCTCACAGGCATTCTACCACAGTAGTTCACACCATAAACCCTGGGAGCCAAAACAAATCCATTTAAGAAGCGGAAGCTATCAAGAAGAATCTCACAAACAATGAGAAGACAAAAAAACAATCCCCAAATGAAAGGAAAGGAGGGAGCCTCAGAAAGAATGCTAAACAAAACGGAAGCAAGTTAGCTATCAGATACTGAATTCAAAAAACTGGTTATAAGGAAGTTCCATGCGATGACAATAAACTACAAGAAACTACAGGGGAACTACAATGAACTCACCACAAACTATATCAACATGAAAAAGGAAATAGAAAACATAAACAAGGGCCAAGAAAAAATGAAAAATACAATTGCTGAACTGAAGAACACAGTGGAAGGAATCAAAAGCATGATGGATGAAGCAGAAGATCGGATCAGCAAGTTGGAGGACAAAGGAGAAAAAAACAAACAGAAGGAGCAAGAAAAGGAAAAAAGGCACAGAAAGAATGAGAAGGGATTACGAAAAATTCAAGACAATATGAAATGTAATAATATCCATATAATAGGGATACCAGAAAGAGAAGAAGAAGAGCAAGGGATAGAAAATCTATTTGAAAGAGTAATGATGGAAAACTTCCTTACTTTGATGAGAGAAAAAGTCACACAAATCCAGGAAACAGAGAGTCCCAATCTAGAGTAAACCAAACAGGCCACTTCAAGACACATCATAATTAAAATGGCAACATTCCAAGACAAAGAGAGAATCATAAAGGCAGCAAGGGAGACACAGGAAGTAACATACAAGGGAGCCCCAATGAGGTTACCTGCTCAATGGAAACTTCTCAATGGAAACACTCCAGTCCCGAAGAGAATGGCAAGAAATATTCCAAGTCATGAGAACCAGAGGCCTGCAACCTAGGCTTCTTTACCCAGCAAGGCTCTCAATCAAGATAGAAGGCCAAATAAAGAGCTTCCAAGACAAAAGAAGTCTAAAAGAATACACCTCCACCAAACCAGCTCTGCAAGAGATGCTAAAGGGATTGCTCTCAGGAAAGGAAGGAAAAGAGAGAGACAGAGTGGCACATAGGTACAAAAATGACAATGAATAAGTACCTACCCACAATAACCTTAAATGTAAATGGATTAAATGCTCCAATCTAAAGACACAGAATAGCTAAATGGATAAGAAAGCCTGACCCACACATATGCTGCCTATATAAGACCCACCTGAGGACAAAAGACATACACAGACTGAGTGAAGGGCTGGAAAAAATTTTTCCAAGCAAATGGACAGACAAAAAAAGCCAGGGTAGCAATACTCATATCAGACAAAATAGGCTTCAAAAAAACAGCCATAAAGAGAGACCCGAAGGCCACTTCATAACACTGAAAGGAAGACTCGACCAAGAAGACATAAACATTGTAAATATACATGCACCCAACATAGGAGCACCCAAATACATAAAGAAAACCTTAGAGGACTTCAAGAAAGATATTGAGAGCAACACAATTATAATAGGGGATTTTAACACCCCACTGTCAAAAATGGACAGATCCTCCAAACAAAATATCAACAAAGATGTTGTGACATTGAACAATGCCCTAGATGAAATGGACTTAACTGATATATATAGAACCCTGCATCCAAAAGAAGCTATATACACATTCTATTCAAATGCACATGGAACATTTTCAAAGATAGACTACATGATAGGACACAAAAAAAGTCTCAACAAATTCAAGAAAATCGAAACCATACCAAGCATTTTCTCTGACTATAAGGGAGAGGAATTAGAAACCAACCCCAAGGGAAAAAACCCCAAACACTCAAAATCATGGAGACAGAATAGCATGCAATTAAACAATGAGTGGGTCAAGAATGAAACTAGGGAAGAAATCAAAATGTTTCTGGAAACAAATGAAAATGAACCCATGACAATCCAAAAATTATGGGACACAGCAAAGGCAGTCCTGAGAGGGAAGTTCATAGCAATACAGGCCTACTTAAAATATATAGAAATATTTCAAACAAACAACCTAACACTACGCCTATAAGAACTTGAGGAACAACAATAAAGACAGCCCAGAGCTAGTAGAAGGAAGGAAATAACCAAGATCAGAGCAGAATTAAATGACATAGAGACTAAAAGCACAATACTAAGGATCAATGAATCTAGGAGCTGTTTTTATGTAAAGATAAACAAAATCAACAAGCTTTTAAGCAGGCTCATCAAGAAAAAAAAAGAGAGGACCCAAATAAACACAATCAGAAATGAAAGAGGAGAGATTACAACTGACACCACAGAAATACAAAGGATTGTAAGAAATTACTATGAGGAGCTATATGCCAAGAAATTTGAAAACCTAGGTGAAATGGACAAATTTCTAGAAAAATATAATCTTCCAAAACTAAATGAAGAGGAAGCAGGAAGCCTGAACAGACCAATAACAGCAGATGAAATTGAAGCAGTAATCAAAAAACTCCCAACACACAAAAGCTCTGGACCACATGGCTTCACAGGAGAATTCTACAGAGCATTTAAGAAAGAGCTAACCCCTATGTATCACAGACTATTCCAAAAAACCCAAAGTGATCGAAGACTCACAAATTCTTTTTATGAAGCCAGCATCATCCTAATCTCAAAACCAGGTAAAAACACAACAAAGAAAGAAAACTTCAGGCCAATATCTCTGATGAACATAGACACTAAAATACTCAACAAAATATTGGCAAACCGCATCCAGCAATACATTAAAAAGATCATACACCATGACCAAGTGGGATTCATCCCAGGGATGCAAGGATGGTTCAACATTCACAAATCAGTAAATGTAATACATCACATAAACAAAAGCAAAGACAAAAAATACATAATCATATCAATAGATGCGGAAAAAGCATTTGACAAGGTACAGCACCCATTTATGATAAAAACACTCATCAAAGTGGGAATAGAGGGAGCATTCCTCAATATAATAAAGGCCATATATGAGGGACCTACAGCAAACATCATACTCAATGGACAAAAAATAAAAGCTTTTCCACTAAGATCAGGAACAAGAGAAGGTTGTCCACTTTCACCACTTCTATTCAATATAGTTGTGGAAGTTTTAGCCACAGCAATCATACAAGAAAAGGAAATAAAAGGCATTCAAATCAGAAAGGAGCAAACAAGACTGTCACTGTGCACAGATGATATGATAGTGTACATGGAAAATCCTATAGACTCTACCCCAAACCTGCTCAACCTAATAAATGAATTTGGTAAAACAGCGGGATACAAAGTCAATATCCAGAAATCAAAGGCATTTTTGTATACCAACAATGAAACAGCAGAAGCAGAAATCAAGAAAAAAATCCCATTCGATATAGCAAAAAGAAAAATAAGATACCTAGGAATAAACCTAACCAAGGAGATAAAAGACCTGTATGCAGAAAACTGCACAACATTGAAGAATGAAATCAAGGAAGACACAATCAAATGGAAATATATACCGTTTTCATGGATTGGAAGAATTAACATCATCAAAATGTCCATATTACCCAAAGCAATATACAGATTCAATACAATACCTAGCAAAGTACAATACCTAGCAAAGTACCAATGGCATACTTCACAGACATAGAACAAACACTTCAAAAGTTTATATGGAAGTATAAACGACCCTGAATAGCAGCTGCAATTTTGAGAAAGAAGAACAAAGTAGGAGGGATCACAATACATGATACCAGACTGTATTATAAGGCCACTGTAATTACAACAGCCTGGTACTGGCATCAAAACAGGCACATAGACCAATGGAACAGAACAGAGAGCCCAGAAATAAACCCATGTCTCTATGTTCAGTTAATATTTGAAAAAGGGGGAAACACCATAAAATGAAGTAAAAATAGTCTCTTAAACAAATGGTGTTGAGAGAACTGGACCACTACGTGCAAAAAAATGAAACTCGAGGACCAACTTACACCATACACAAAAATGAATTCAAGATGGATAAAAGACTTAAATGTAAGCCGTGACACCATTAAAATCCTAGAGGAAAACATAGGCAGGAAAATCTCAGATATCTCACGCAGCAACATTTTTACTGATATGTCCCCCAGAGCAGTGGATATAAAGGAAAGAATAAACAAATGGGATCTCATTAAAATAGAAAGCTTCTGCACGGCTAAAGAAAACAGTATTAAAATAAAAAGAACCAACTCTATGGGAAAACATATTTGCCAAGGATACCTGAGACAAAGGTTTAATCTCCAAAATATATAAAGAACTTGCATGAATCCACTCTAAGAAGATAAGCAATCCAATTAAAAAATGGTCAAAGGACTTGAATAGATGCTTCTCCAAAGAGGACATACAGAGGATCCAGAAACACAAGAAAAGATGCTCAATATCGCTAGCTATCAGAGAGATGCAAATTAAAACTACAATGAGATACCACTTCATACCAGTAAGAATGGCCATCATAAACAAAGCAACAAACAACAAGTGTTGGAGAGGTTGTGCAGAAAAAGTGACCTTAGTACACTGTTGGTGGGAGTGCAGACTGATACAACCACTATGGAAATCAGTATAGAATTTTCTCAGAAAACTAGAAATGGATGTGCCTTTTACCCAGCAATTCCACTGTTAAGTTTATACCCCAAGAACCCAGAAACACCAATATAAAAGAACCTTTGCACCCCAATGTTCATAGCAGTACAATTTACAATAGCCAAGTGTTGGAAGCAACCTAGGTGCCCATCAGTAAATGAATGGATCAAAAAACTATGGTACATGTACACAATGGAATTCTATGCAGCAGAAAGAAAGGAGCTCCTACCCTGTGCAACAGCATGGATGGAACTGGAAAGCATTATGCTGAGTGAAGTAAGCCAGGTGGTGATGGACAAATACCATATGATCTCACCTTTAACAAGAACCTAAACAACAAAACCAACAAGCAAGCAAAATGTAACCAAAGATATTGAAATAGAAAACAGGATGACAGTAACCAGAGGTGAGAGGGGAGGAAATTTCAGGGGGAAAGGAGAAGCGAGAACAGGAACAAGTGTAAAGGACACATGAACAAAAACTAAGGAGGGTGGAAATTGGAGAGAGTTGAGGAGTACTGAGTGGGTGGACTGGGATGGGAGTAAAGACAGAAAACTGTACTTGAATAACAATTAAAATAAAATTGAAAAAAGTAAATAAAATAATAATCCATAGGTCTTTGTATTTGCTTATTCTAAACAAATTATATAAATATAAGTATATAATATGTGGTCTTCTGTGATTTTTTTTTAAAATAAATAGAATCATGTAATAATTGGTTTTGTGACTTAGCTAATGTTTTTGAGATTCATCATGTTGTGGCATGTTTCAATATTTCATTTTTAAGGCCAAATAATATTACATAGATGTAGCAAAATGTTGTTTATGTTTATACATTCAGTAATTTATGAGCATTTGTATTGGCTCCACATTTTGGCTATTATAACTAATGCTGCTACTAATATGCCTGCACACATTTTTGTGTAGATATATATTTTCAATTCTTCTGGATATATATCAAGAACTAGAATTGCTGGGTCATGTAGTTACTTTATGTTTAACATTTTGAGAAATTTTAAGACTGTTTTCCAAGTATCTGTATCATTTTATATTCCTATCAGCAATGTGCAAGTTTCTATTTTCTCTACATCCTCACCAACACTTTTTTTTTATCTATCCTTTTAAAAATATTTTATTGATTATGCCATTACAGTTGTTCTATTTCCCCCCCTTAATTCCCCTCCACCCTGAACACCCCCTTTCACCCACACTCCCTCCCTTTAGTTCGTGTCCATATGTCATAACTTCTTCAGCTTCTACATTTCCTGCACTACTCTTGCCCTCTCCCTGTCTATTTTCTCCCCACCTTCTATACTACTTATTCTCTGTACCTTCTCCCCCCCCACATTCCCCTGTTGCTAACTTTCCACGTGATCTCCATTTCTGTGGCTCAGCTCCTGATTTAGGTGACCGCTTAGTCTGCTTTTGTCTTTGGTGTGGATGTTAATAACTGTGAGTTTGCTGTCCTTTCTCTGTTCCTGTTTTTTATGTTCTTTTTCTTAGGTAAGTCCCTTTAACATTTCATATGATAAGTACTTGGTGATGATGAACTCCTTGAACTTGACCTTATCTGAGAAGTGCTTTATCTGCCCTTCCATTCTAAATGAAGGCTTTGCTGGATAGAGCAATCTTGGATGTAGGTCCTTGCATTTCATGACTTGGAATACTTCTTTCCAGCCCCTTCTTGCCTGTAAGGTCTCTTTTGAGAAATCAGCTGACAGTCTGAGGGGAACTCCTTTGTAGGAGACTGTCCCCTTATCTCTTGTTGCTTCTAGGATTCTCTCCTTCATTTTAATCGTGGCTAATTTTATTATGATGTGCTTTGGTGTGTGCTTCCTTGGGTCCAACTTCTTTGGGACTCTCTGAGCTTCCTGGACTTCCTGGAAGTCTATTTCCTTTTTGACAGATTGGGGAAGTTCTCCTTTATTATTCATTCAAATAAGTTTTCCACTTGTTTCTTTTCTCTTCCCCTTCTGGTACTCCTATAATTGAGATGTTGGAATGTTTAAAGGTGTCCTGGAGGTTCCTAAGCCTCTCCTCATTTGAATTCTTGTTTCTTCATTCTTTTCTGTTTGGTTGTTTCTTTCTTCCTTCTGGTCCACTCCATTAATTTGAGTCCCAGTTTTCTTCCCATCACTATTGGTTTCCTGTGCATTTTTCTTTATTTCATGTATCATTGCCTTCATTTGTTCCTCTAATTTGTGACCAAAATCAACCAATTCTGTGAGTATCCTTATCACCAGTGTTTTAAACCATGCATCTGATAGGTTGGCTATCTCTTGTTCGCTTAAAAGTATTGGCTCTGGGGCTTTGGATTGTTCTTCTGTTTCAATCATTTTTGGTCAGGTGGCACCTGTTACGTACCTGTGGTGGAGCGTTAGGTGTTTACCAGGGCGGGGCAACCTATCCGTGGGGTTGTGACGCTATCTGTGGGGGCAGGGTCAGAGAGGGAACAATGACACCTGTTGCACACTCTTTCAGATTTCTGTCCCCTCCTCTGACTCTCACAAGCTCCTAGTTTATCTGCACGTGAAAATGTGTCTGCCATTGGCCAACTGCCCTGCGTGCTCTGCTTGTCTCCTCCCCTTGTCTGGGGTCTGTAAGCTTCATGCCAGCTATGTTCCCCGGTGCTCCTGGGTCTGCCAAACACTGCCTTTTCCATCTGCATCCCCTCTCCGTGGACTGCCAATTCCACCCCTCTTACTGGTCTGGTTGAATTGTTGTCAGACTTCCATAGTTCAATTTTCTGTGTTCTGGTTGTGTTATTGTTTGTAAATTTTTTTTTACCTTAATCTTGGTTGTGTGAGCGGGTATAGCGTTTCCACCTATGCCTCCATCTTGGCCAGAAGTCCCTATCCTTTTGATTATAGGTATTCTCATAGATGTCTTTTTATGTGCTATATTTTCATTTGCATATCTGCTTTGGAGAGTGACATATTTGAATACTTTGCCCATTTTAATGGGGTTATTTCTAAATTTATTATTGTATTATACATTTTTACATATTCTGAATACATATTGTTTATCAAATGTATGATTTGCAAATATTTTCTCTTAGTCTGTGGGTTGTCTTTTCACTTTCTTGATGGTGTTATTTGAAGCTGAAAATTTTAATGAAGTCCAGTTTTTCTATCTTTTCTTTTACCAATTGTGCCTTTGATGTCATAGCTTTTGATGCCTGATTTAAGATTATAAAAATTTACTCTTGTGTTTTATTTTAATAGTTCTATAGGACAACTTGTATATTTATGTCTATAGTTTTGTGTATGGTGTGAGACATGCCATATTACTTTATTCTGAGAAATTTTCATAGTCTAACATGTCACACAATTTATTTGATTATTATGTTTATTTTGTATCTTTCCTGTTTGAGCATATGATTTGCAAGGGTAATCTTTTTTTACCTCTTCATTACTGTTATATTGTAAGTACCTAGAACATTGCTTACAGTGCTCAATAAATATATATTTCATGGCTGAGTACCTTACTATATTTAACAATATATATTTTTAGAAGATGGGCTACTAATTGTTCCAAAAACAATAGCCTGCCTATAATAAAAACTTCATATTAAAACCATTTGTTGCATATTGAAGAGAATTATCTCAGACTAGGGATCAGTAGTACAGACAAAGCCCATATTTCTGGGGGGTAGTATGTTTAGGGCACAGGGTTTTGGGTTATGGATTCTCTGTACCAAATTTGTTTGTTTAAATTTATTTGCTTGTTTGAGTATTTTTATTTGTTTGAATTTTATAATTTTATTTTAATAGGCGCAGAGAATAATAGTATAATATTCAGTTACTATACCTTATAGTTTTCCATCTAAAGTTTTCATGTTACTATATCTTATAGATTTGCAACTCCTTTAACTGTAACTGACAATTGTAGAACCATAAAAATGTAATTCAGCATTTTCTCTAAGGCATAGGGGATGTTTTGAAAATTTTTGATTTCCCAATATGAAGGAAAATTAAAAATTGATAGTTAATCAGTGACATTTAACAATTACTTTCTCTGTATGAAGATGTTGAGCTTTTGGGGAATTCAAAGGTGAGTGATATATGTTCTCTATCCTCAAAGATCTCACAATTTTTAGAGACAACTATGTAACTATTGCAATGCATAACAATTTGGTTATGCCACAGAGGAGATACAAAGACTTTTTGAGGATTAATAAGAAGAAATTCACTCTTGGAAGGAACTTGAGAGAGCTTTATGGAAAGTTTTTACTTGAGGTGAAATTTGAAGAATGTGTAGAGTCATATGTGAAGAAGTGGTGAGGGGAGATATTTTATGAGAAAATGTGCAAAGTAGGAACCAGCAAGCCCTGGGCAAAGAGCTGTGAGCTGTAATGGAAAGTGGTGAGAGAGGAAAGGAGAAAAGAAGATTATGGTCATATATAAATAGGTCAAGTGAATAAATATTGAAACTTTGGCCTAGGTACAATATCTAACATCAGGAGAAACAAGGTCTTCAACAAAGTGAGAATAGCTGAAAGCTAGATAATTAAGTCACTACTAATTAGTTGATTTGGCTAACTTATTGGAATCCACAAACAATACTTCCTCTAAAAATATTTTAAAGATATGCAGTATGCTGGAATTCCAATAGAGAAGTCAAGGCTGCATCCAGAGAAGTTCACTATTGTAACTTTGACCACGGATCCCTATATTGTATAGGAATGTTGAAGTAGTTGTGTATCTGTGTATGTTTGAAAGGTATGTGTGTATATGAGCACTTGAAGATAGCTAGACACTGTAATTTTCTAGTAAAACTTAAAAAGGGCACTCTCTGCTTTCTATTACCTTTCTATTTCAACAAAACCTACAAGGGAAAAGATTCTCTTAGCTAATAATCTTCCTTTAATCCCTTTAAAAATACAGTGTATATTATGGTTAGTTAGGAAATAGGTTAGTTTCCTTTTTCTTTTTGTAATTAAGGAAAATATTGAGGTAGCATCAAAAGACAGAAAGCATTTGTAATTTTGGGGTGCTGGGAAGGCATACAGTGGGTGTTGAAAATTTACAAATTGGGTGATTAAATCTGGAGTGCTTACTGTAAATGGGATATATATATGCCACTTAGTAGAATTCAAATTGAGGACTGAGGGCATAAGAGAATTCCAGGTAAAGTAATAATTAATTTTTGTTGTAATATCATATGAATTTTCATAGACAGCTTCAAGAAGTTATCTTAACCCTGCATGCTTCCCCCAAGACAATAATTTTCACTTAGCAGTACAGTGGTTAAAATATGATATATAAATAAGTAATAAAAAGTAGATCAACGTTACTGGGTAAAATGCATACTTTCTTAGGAAAGTAGACTAGAAAAAGTTTAAATAAAATAATTGACAATTTTTTGTAGTGTTTAAATTATTGGTTTGGTGCCAATTCCAATTTTATTGAATAAAAATTCAATAAAAAATTGAATTTTAGATTAAATAAAATTAAATAAAATTCATTAAAAAATGGTGCCAGGGCTCTGGCTGAAGGCCTGCCAGCAAATATTTACAGGGGCAGTACAGAAAGGGGGCAATGATCTCAGTATGACTAAGATGATGTCTTTAGTTTTATCTGTACTCTGAGGGTTGTTACAAGACTATCTTAATTTTAGCTTCTCTCTCTCTTTCCCTCCTTCTTCCTTTCTCTCACCCTCCTTTCCTATTCCCTCTTTCTTTCTTCCCTTCCTGCTTACCTTCTTCCTTTTTCTCCTCTCTCCCTCTCCTCCTTCATTCCTTTCCTCTTTTCCTCCCTCTCTGCCTTTCTTTCACATGTTTATTGAGTACTTAGCACGTACCAGAGAAAAACAGGTAAGGACACTGTCTTCTTGGAGTTTACCTTCCAGTGGGTGAGAGAGAAAGCAAACTTGTTGAAAAGTAAATTACCTCATTGCAGAGAGTGATTGGTGTTCTGATGAAATGGAGATGAAAAGAGAGTAATGGGGACCTCCTTTAGGTAAAGCAGTTATAGAACTCATTTTAGTAGGTGTTCCTGGAGTGATACAAATATTACTCAGGCATCCAGGGCTGCCTCCAAAATGGGCAGCATGGTCTACATGAGTGCTCTGTGGGGCTTCCCATCCTCCAAGATTTCTTCTATGTCCTTCCTACCAGAAAGCCATTTAGCTTTAGGTATAATTATAATAAATTACATAAGATAGAGTCTCTGTAAATTTCTTATATTAAATATTAACTAAACACAGACTTATTTAATCCTCAGCAAAAATTTTTTGAGGTGGGAAGTAAAATGGGTACAGTTACTATCCCCATTTTACTTTTGAGGAAATTGAAGCACAAGGAACCTACTTAATCCCAGAAAACCTAGCTCAGAGGTGAGCTCTATCAGATCTCCAAGCTACTTGCCCTTCTCAGTCTTTATTCCACTTCCTCTAGGTCTAACACTGTGTCCACACTGTGCAGTCATTTAATTCTTCAAATTTTAAGGATAATTACAAGCAACCTCTTTAGCTGTAAAATCATATCAGCTTCCACTTATTTGGTGTGATCATACAGGACTGAGTGAGAATAATCAACAAGTCCTCAAATGTAAAACCATGTTTAAAGGTACATATATGTTCTAATACACAGTCCTCATTCCAGAAATGCCTTTTGGTGCAGCTGAAACCTGATGTGTTTGAGAAGGTGGGTGATGGAAACCTTTCATTCCAAAAGGGTAAGGCTGAAGGAAATCATGTGGTTATGTTTTCCACTTTGAAAATCTGTTCATATCTGAGTCGACAGCAGCTATATAATTCTGCCCCATGTGTTCAGAATATGTACTGGTAGTGAGACTCTGCAGGCCTCCATGCTACCATGACTGCATCACATGCTGTGTGCTCTGAACTGCAGGGAGAAGTGCAAAACTGCAATGGGTGGACACTGAGCCGGTTTCGTGAGGACCTGGTGGACTCTGTTAAATTCACATTTGGTTCCTCTTTCATCATGCAGCCATGATTTAAAGAAATCAGTTTGAAAAATCAAGATTTAACCTCTCCAGGGTCCAGACTTCTAATGTTCCAGAGGGGCCACAGACCCGTTTCTACCTGAAATTCAGCTTAAATATAAGTCGTGACACCATAAAAATCCTAGTGGAAAGGATAAGTGGGAAAGTCTCAGATATTCCATGCAGCAATATTTCACTTATATATCCCCGAGAGAAGGGGTGTCAAACTCATTTCCACTGGGGGCCACATCAGCCTTATGGTTGCCTTCAAAGGGCCGCATGTAATTTCAATTTCTTAACAGTTAAGGATCAGTTACATTTATATTTCCCCTAAAATTATTTTGGCCCCAACCATATGGGAAAACATATTTGCCAATATTACCTCAGATAAGGGTTTGATCTTCAAAAATATATAAAGAACTCCCAGGACTCCAATCCCAGAAGACAAACAACCCAATTAAAAAGTGGACAAAGGACTTGAATAGACACTTCTCCAAGGAGGACATACAGAGAATTCAGAGACATATGAAAAGATGCTAAACATCACTAGCCATCAGAGAGAGGCAAATTAAAACCACAGTGAGATACCACTTCACACCAGTCAGAATGGCCATCATAAACAAATCAACAAACCACAAGTGCTGGTGAGGTTGTGGAGAAAACGGAACCCTAGTGCACTGTTGGGGGGATTTCAGACTGGACCAGCCACTGTGGAAAACAGCATGGAATTTCCTCAGAAAACTAAAAATGGAACTGCCTTTTGACCCGGCAATTCCATTGCTGGAATTACATCCTAAGAATCCTGAAACACCAATCCAAAAGAACCTATGCACCCCAATGTTCATAGAAGCACAATTTACAATAGCCAAGTGCTGGAAGCAACCTAAGTGCCAATCAGTAAATGAATGGATCAAAAAACTGTGGTACATTTTACACAATGGAATACTATGCCACAGAAAGAAAGAAGTTCCTATCCTTTGCAATGGCATGGATGAATCTAGAGAACATTATGCTAAGTGAAATAAACTAGATGATGAAAGACAAATACCATATGATCTCACCTGTAAGTGGAACCTAGTAAACAAAACAAACAAGCAAGCAAAATATAACCAGAGGCAGTGAAATCAAACAAGCTGACAGTAACCAGAGGGGAGAGGAGGGGTAAATTAGGAGAGGAGGAGAGGTTTTTAGGATATGTATGAAGGACACATGGCTGAAATCGGAGTGTGGGGAGCATGGGATCAAGGGTGTGAGGTGGGGATGGCTAGTGTGGGGGGAAGTGATGGGGGGAAATGGAGACAACTGTACTTGAGCAATAATAAAAAAAGGAAAAGCCTGGCTGGCGTAGCTCAGTGGATTGAGCGTGGGCCTGCGAACCAAACGATCGCGGTTCGATTCCCAGTCAGGGCACATGCCTGGGTTGCAGGCCAGTTCCCAGCAGGGGACACACGAAAGGCAACCATACATTGATATTTCTCTCCCTCTCTCCTTTCCTTCCCCTCTAAAGATAAATAAATAAAATCTTAAAAAAAATAAATAAAATAAAAAAAGAAAAAAATCTTTGAAATTTTTCAAGAAATGTATGATTCATGTTATCTCTGGAATAACAAACAGAGTTATGCCACACTTTGGATAATAAAAAAAAATCTGGCATTTAATTAATGTTTATTTTTTAATGCTTTTAATTATATTTTACTCGTTATGCTATTACAGTTGTTCCAATTATCCTTTTGACCTCCTCCGCCCACTCTACTCCCCCTCCTCCCATGGTGAGTCCCTACACTGTTGCCCATGTCCATGGATCACTCATACATGTTCTTTGACTAGTCATTTCCCATTCTTTCCATAATTATACTCCTCCCCATCATCCTTCTGGTGACTGTCAGTCTGTTCCAGGTTTCCATGCCTCTGGTTCTATTTTTCTCCTCAGTTTATTTTGTTTATTATATTCCTCTTATAAGTGATAGCATATGGTATTTGTCTTTCAACAACTGGTTTATTTGACTTAGCACAATATTCTCCAGTTCCATCTACACTGTCTCAAAAGGTAAGAGTTCATTTTTTCTTATAAGTGATAGCATATGGTATTTGTCTTTCAACAACTGGTTTATTTGACTTAGCACAATATTCTCCAGTTCCATCTACACTGTCTCAAAAGGTAAGAGTTCATTTTTTTCTCTCTGCTGCATAGTATTCCATTTTGTAAATGTACCACAGTATTTTGATCTGCTCATCTACTGATGGGCACTTAGGATATTTCCAGCTGTTTGCTATTGTAAATAGTGCTGTTATGAACACAGGGGTGCATGTTATTTTGAACTGGTGATTCAGGATTCTTAGGGTATGTCCCAGCAGGGAATCACTGGGTCAAAAGGCAGTTCCATTTTTAGTTTTCTGAGGAAATTCCATATTGTTTTACACGGTGACTGGTCCAGTCTGAAATCCCTCCCAACAGTGCACTAGGGTTCATTTTTCTCCACAACCTCACCAGCAGTTCTTGTTTGTTGGTTTATTAATGATGGCCATTCTGACAGGTGTGAGGTGACATCTCATTGGTGTTTTAATTTGCATCTCTCTGTTGGCTGGTGATATTATGCTGTTTTTTTAAAAAATATATCTTTGAGCCATTTCTATGTCCTTGGGAAGTGTCCATTCAGGTCATTTGCCTTTTTTAAATTGAATTGTTTGTCTTCCTGGTGTTGAGTTATATGATCTTTTTATATATTTTGGAGATTAAACCCTTGTCCAGTGTACCATGCAAATATGTTTTCCCATACAGTCGGTTCCCTTTTCATTTTGATGATTGTTTCTTTACCTGTAGAGAAGCTATTTAATTTGATGTAGTCCCATTTGTTTATTTTTTCCTTTATTTTCCTTGCCATAGAGGCATATGGACAAACACATTGCTATGAAGGATATCTGAAATTGTACTGCCTGTTTTTTGCTAGAACTTTCATGGTATTATGTGTTATATTTAAATCTTTTATCCACTTTGAATTTATTCTGGTGTATGGTGTTAGTCGATGATCTAGTTCTATTTTTTGTATGTACCAGTCCAGATCTCCCAATACTGTTTATTGAAGAGAGTATCTTTACTCCATTTTATGCTTGTACCCCCTTTGTCAAATATTAATTGACCATAGAGACATTGGCTTATTTCTGGGATCTCTATTCTATTCCATTGATCTATACTTTTGTTCTTTTTTTAAAGTATATTTTATTGATTATGCTATTACAGTTATCCCAGTGTTTTCTCCCATTTATGCCTCTACCCTGCATGCCTCCTCCCACCAGTTTTCCCTCCTTGTTTAGTTCATGCCCATGGGTCATACATACAAATTCTTTGACTTCTCCATTTCCTATACTATTCTTATACTCCCCTTGTCTATCTTGTTCCTACCAATTATGATTTTCATTCCCTGTAACTTTTCTCCCAATCTCCCCCCTTTTTATCTCTGCTGATAATACTCCATGTGATCTCCATTTCTGTGGTTTTCTTCCTGTTCTAGTTGTTTGCTTAGTTTGTTTTTTATGTTTAATTATTGATAGTTGTTAGTTTGTTGTCATTTTACTGTTCATAGTTTTGATCATTTTCTTTTTCTTAGATAAGTCCCTTCAACATTTCATATAATAAGGTCTTGGTGATGATGAATTCCTTTAACCTGACCTTATTTGGGAAGCACTTGATCTGCCCTTCCATTCTAAATGATAGCTTTGCTGGATAGAGTCATTTTGGATGTAGGTCCTTGCCTTTCATGACGTTGAATGTTTTTATTCATACCCTTCTTGCCTGGAAAGTTTCTTTTGAGAAATCAGCTGATAGTCTTATGGAAACTGTTTTGTAGGTAACTCTCTCCTTTTCTCTTGCTGCTTTTAAAATTTGCTCCTTATCCTTAATCTTGAGTAATGGAGTTATGATGTGCCTTGGGTGTGTGCTTCCTTGGGTCCAACTATTTTGAGACTCTCTGAGCTTCCTGGACTTCCTGGAAGTCTATTCCCTTTACCAGTTTGAGACGTTTTCCTTTGTTATTTTTTTTAAAAGAAGTTCTTAATTTCTTGCTCTTCCTTTTCTGGAACCCCTATGATTTGGATATTGGAATGTTTAAAGTTTACCCAGAGTTCTAAGCCACTCATTTTTTTGAATTCTTGTTTCTTCAGTCTGTCTCAGTTGAATGTTTATTTCTTCCTTTGTTCCAAATCATTGATTTGAGTCCCAGTGTCCTGTTCTTATCCAATACCAGGCTGTTTTGATTAAAGGGTCTTGTATTATATTTTTATATCATGTATTTTATATCATGTGATCCCTTCACTTTATTCTTCTTTCTCAAGATTGCTGAGTCTATTTGGGATCTTTTCTGGTTCCATATACATTTTTGCAGCATTTGTTCAAGATCAGTGAAATATGCCTTTGGTATTTTTTAAATTATTTTATTATTGTTCAATTATAGTTGTCTGTATTTCTCCCCACCCCACCCCCAACCCCTTCCAAGCCCTCCTCCCTCCCTTGCTTCCACCCTCTCCCTTGGTTTTGTCCATGTGTTCTTTATAATAGTTCCTTAAAACCCTTCTCCCCTCTGTCCC